>JASAMX010024636.1:0-54269 GCA_030248175.1 Microlaimidae sp. YZB2_3
TTGCTTAAGATAAATTTTTAGAGATAAAAGATTTTGGGAAACCCAAATACTGGTACACACTTATAAACTATATGAGTATTATGTAAATTTGCAATTATGTATATTAATGAACTATTTAGTGAAAAACTATAATAAGTTTATTGCCATATTAACAACTAAGTTTAGAGAGTAATATAAAAACCGTTTGCCTAGAGAAGATTACTTATTAAAAACTAATGAAAACCAACTTTTTAAGAACCTAACATAATGTTAAGCTGTATAGCAACTACCTTTAAAAAAGGTAGAGAGGAAGAAGCAACTACCATATGGTAGAGAGATGTGAAATTTACATTATTACTAAACTTAATAATACAAAATAAAAATTAAATTCTTTTTTATTTGTAAAAATCTAAGTAGCAATAAACGATAACAAAAGTATGATTTAAAAAAAGCGGAGCCTATAGCTAAAAAAATTTTTAAAAAAAGAAAGTTTATTATTGTTTAGAATATTTTAAAATTTTTATTTAGTTTAACACATATAATTATATTATTTCTTTCATTACTCTATTACGTATTTTTTTAATTATTTTAATTTTATTTTGTATATTTTCTACCTTTTAAAATTTTATTCTGAAAATTGTACCATAACGTTATATAAAGTCTCTTAATTTCACTTAACATTTATTTTTACTATTTATGTATTCATTTATTTTATCCTATTTGCCTTTTTTATTCTGTAATATGATTATATATTGAATTCAAAATTTAATTTTGTTTTGTAATTTAGTTCGTCTGATGATGATTGTGCGATACAATCAAAACGTCACGTAAAATCAGAATCTCGACATTTTATGGACTGTTTTTTGTTTACACTGAGATTTCGGATTCCATCTAACAAAATTTTTCATTAGATTAAGCATATTAAAACTTGATACTTTAGAAAAACGTAGAGAAAGAAAATGATTTAATAATAATATATAAAATTCTAAATGGTATTGTCAGTTTAAACCCCATCAAATATATTGGAGTTTTACGCAAACCATACCAGAGGTCACTCAAGAAAAATTAAAGTTTATCACTCCAGAGAAACTTGCAGAAAATATAGTTTTTTTAATAGAGTTTTAAAGAAATGGAATTTAAAATAAACCAAGTAAGCGCTCAATAACCCTACTCCTTCAAAAAATCTTTATTAAAACAAAACTACCTATTAATTTAATAACTAAATGAAGAGCTTTAGATATATAAATCAATTAGTCATTCTTTCTAGTAAGCCACTAGCCGGGGTTTAATTTTTTGGTCAAAAACTCCTCTCGCTGTAAAATCTCCTACCAAGCGCAGGCTTAAGGACTGGTGTGAAATAGGGTTATAGAAATTCATTTAGCCTTCATTTATAAAAAGCAACCGAAAACAATGGAGAGGCAAAGAAAAAATTATAATAACTGTGAAATATTATATTTTATATAAAATATTATTTTATTTTGAGTTTTTTATTTAATTTTTTTAGTTTATTATTTTGTATCATATTTATTGGAAATAAATCCTATATTAAAATTTTTGACCTTACGCCACTCCCTAAAATTTTCTATGAAGTGTGGGACCATTGACCAAATCCCTATTCCAGCAACAGTGCTGATAAAGGGTTTGGAATAGCCAAAGCCGGTGTCGCAGAATAGATCTTCCCCCCTATTTTTCTTCCACCCTGGAAGATTTATTCTAGTGCGCTCTAGAATAGATCTTCCCCTCGGAAGATTTATTCTGGTGCGCTCTAGAATAGATCTTCCCCCCGGAAGATTTATTCTGATTTACGCCAGAATAGATCTTCCCCCCTCAGAATAGTTATTCCCCCCGGAAGATCTATTCTGGTTCAAACACCAAAGATTAAATCTTCCCCCCTCAAAAATTTGCATAAATCTCAAAAATGATACGCGGAGAGTTTGTTATGGCAATTTTAAAAACATAATTTCTTACACAGAAGGTTAAAATGTTACATTTAGAAAAAAAAAAGTTTGTTTTTTGTATTTTTATACAAATCAACTTTAGCTTTTATTGTTGTTAATTCAAAAAACATTTGAGTATTGACATTAATAATTAAGTATTATTTAGTTATAAAGTTTTCGGAAATAAAAAATTCGTTTGCATTAGTTTGTTTGTTTGAGTATGTAAAAAAATATGCCATAATTAAATAAACTGAATATTTTTTTAAGTAAATTAATATCGTGAAAAGGCTTTTTTTTAAATTTATCAATTTTTAAAATAAAGTATAATAAAAAAAACATAAAAAATGTAACTAGTTTGTATTCTGTTTTCTATTAGGTATTTATTTTATTATTTATTTTTAGTTTTGTCTTATAAAAATATAATACAAAATGTAATAAATAAATAAATAAAAAATGATGAAACTAGTATCCATAACTCAGTTTCCATTTTACAAAAGTCAAAATACGAAAACAAAAAAAATCTTCTTCATGTTCAGCAGTTAATTCAACATTAAACAGGTTTAAAGTTGTTATTTTTTGGTTGTTTAGGTTGATTTTTAGGTTTTGCTTAGGCTTAACAAGTTTTTTGTCTTTAATCAGGAAGTGATATTTTCCTAGATATGCAGAATGTATTTTTCTGGTGTTGTAAACTTTCCTACGAGTACTAACTTTTTTCATAATATGTTGCTTAATATTTTAAACGGTTAATATTTTGAATTTAAGTTTTCTGCTTAGGTTTGCTTAGGGTTCACATTTTAGCTTTATAGGATCGAAATCCTAATTTCGGACATCTCAAATGTTGGATTAGAATAAAATTTATTTTTTTGTGTTTATTACCAATTCTTTGATCTGAAACCTCGAGTATTTTTTATGAATTTTTTTTATTAAAAGAAAAAAAAACGAAATGACGAAAAAAAAAACAAAAAAAAGGATGTTGTTTTTAATATTCAAATATTTGTTACATGATTTATAACAAGGGGGAAGATTTATTCTAGAGTGAACACCAGAATAAATCTTCCCCTCTCTGTTAAGAATTTTATGCAAATTTTTGCTGTATGCTTTAACACAGGGGGGAATAAATATTCTAAGGGGGGAAGATCTGTTCTGGCGTGAACCAGAATAAATCTTCCGGGGGGGAAGATCTGTAATGGGGGAAGATCTATTCTACGACACCGGCCCACATTTACCCTTAAAACAGTATATACACGAAAAAATTTAAAGAAAAAAAGTAAAACCAATTAAAGTTAGGAAAGCTGTGTAAGAGTAAAAGTAAAATTCAATGAAATTTTAAAAGTCAGCAAAAAAAGTACTCTAAAATCCGTTACTTTTAATACTTTAAATAAAAGTAACTTTTTAAAACACTAATACACATACACACACACACATACACACACACACACACACACACACACACAAACACACGCGCGCGCGCGCGCACATAAACACACACACACATACACACAGACACACACACATACACACAGACACACACACATACACACAAACACACACACCACACACACACATACACACATAAACACACACACACATACACACAGACACGCACGCACACACACACACACACACACACACACACACACACACACACACACACACACACATACACACACACAAACACACAAACACACACACCACACACACACACACCACACACACACACATACACACACAAACACGCACACATGCACGCACGCACGCATGCAGACAAGCACGCATGCATGCCTTAACAGACAAACGCACATAAAATTATAAAATTTTACTTAAATACTTAAAAGCTTCTTTCTATTTTTATTCAAAATATATTTTTAGATGTTTAAAAAAACGATATGCTTAATTGTTGTCCTGCTAAAGAACAGCGTAGCTGAAGAAAAGTTTGCAAGACCATCTCGCGCAGTATCTGGTTGCACAATCAATGCACAAAAGCAATGTGGAACGGAACAAGTTTGCTTGAACAAATGTGACTTTAAGATTCTTTTTATGATTTGGGGATTATTTGAAGGAGCACTGTCACAAATAAAAAAGTTTTTTTAATACTGGGCGGATCCTGATGAGATTCTAAAATCTTGTAGCTTAGGTTCTAAAAATTTACATACCAAATTTAAAACAAATTGATTTAATATTAAATAAATTATTTGCTTAGGGCGATATAGAGGAAAATGCACAACAAATCAAAACCAAACATACCAAACACCAGGCATTTTAACACAGTAATGTATCGAAATTCAGATAAAACCCTCAAGGTGTGTTTTATAAAATACCAATGACAGTAGTATGATGTGGGGAAAGTGTATGACGAAAATTGTGTGGTAAAATTTGTAAGTATTTATACAAGGAAATAAGTGATAATTTATAAGTGATAATTATAATTTAGTGATAATTATAGGGATAATGATAATGATTATGCTAAATGATAATGATAGTGATAATAATAGGAGATAATGGGTGATAAGTGGTAATCATAAGTGGTTATCATAGTGAAAATGATAAGTGAAAAGTGATAATCATAAGTGATCATGAGTGTGATAAGTAATAATTAACAGTAATATGATATGTGATAATGAGATAAGTGATAAGTAATAAGTGATAATAATAAGTGATGAGTGATGATGAGATAAATGATAAGTGATAATAAGATAGGTGATGATGAGATAAGTAATAAGTTATAATGATATTGATAATTGTAATCATAATCAATAACACTTTATTATTTATCACTTTCACCATCATTATTATTACATGTTGTAGTAAATTTTTCTGTTAAGAGTAAAAAATGCTAAATGGGCTTACAGTTATACATGTTGAAAATTTTTTTCTGTTGAACATAATACTAAAGCCAGAATTAATTCTAGCGAAATCCGAAACAACGGCTCGAAAAAAACCCTTATATTAAATGGGATAGTATAAAGCTACATAAGTCTAAAAAATAAATGCCAAAAAAACTGAAACAAGTCTCTTTAAAACCTGTAAATTAATAACAGATTTTGTGAAATTTTCAGAAAAACAAAATCCAATAAAAACAATACGTGTAAAAGCTTTAGTTAATGTTTTTAATCATTAATGAAACTTAATTCACATAAATTTCCCACAAAGTGGATTAAGCTTTTAGATGAGTTAACCAGCTGTAAATACCACGGTATTAATTAAGTCACACGTCGTAAAAACGATATAAAAACTGTATAACGCCCGCGTCACAGTCACCATGAAAAATTTTTGTCAAAATAAATTATCGAATTGTGCATTAAATTTTGTAATTTATGATTATTCTCGTATAATTAAAAGCATACCGCCGTATAAACGGCTATTTAAAACCAATTATCTAGTTTTAAGTCAAAAAAACATTGAAAAATTTAGATTTAATATAAAGCGACTTTTTCTTTAATGTTTCTATTTATTACATAAGCTGTCAAAGTATTCGTTAAATTTAAAAGCGCGAACAAACAGGTAAAAACTTCAAAAATTATGTGATTTTAAGACATGTGTAAAGCTAAATAATGTTTACTGACAGCATATACTCGACGTTTTGTGTTATATTCTTTTTTAATAGCTATTTGTTTATTATTTGTTTATTATATTAAACCAGCCACAATGCGCCCAAAAGAGTTTATAGCTCCATCTAGGTAATAGAGATTTGCTTGGCCATGATTCGCTTACTTTCCTTGCTTTTTTAGGGGTTTTTTTTCTTGCAAATTTTGGGTTATTTTCCACAACGCAGACCTATTGAGAAAAGGTAGTGTAGAATCTCCCCACAAGATAAATAACCCCCCACTACATATGACTTTTCATATAAAATAACCCAAAGTTTGAAATCAGAGAAACTTAAGAATGTCAGTTTTACGCATATCGAAACTAAAATTCATAAAAAAGTCATACATAAGACACTAATCCAGCTAAAAACAAATATGAACAAATTTTACGAGAATGATAAACTTAGTGGGGAGTTTCATCTGATAGCGAAATTAGACCTGAGAACAGTCTCGCACAGTGTGTTGAAGGGACATATAAGAGTTGTGTGTGTGTTTATTAAAACCTACCACAAAATGCTGAAAAGTCTGCCTTTTTGGCAGAGTTTTACGGCATTAAGATTTATATACATGGTGCCTAAAACCCCATTCAGTAATTCATAATCTGTCCATTGCATTTACTCTCTGTTTTTTTTAGCGATACTGGAAAAAACTTGACAAAAATTTTTTTGTTTGCGGTTTTATAACTTTTGAACGCGCCGCGATCAATATGCAAATATCTTGCGTTAAGGTCCTTGTACTTTTGGCTACCTCCTGAAAAAAAGTTTTTTCAAAAATTTTGGAGGGTTAGCCCCAAAATTGCCGAAATTTACGGTTGATTTTTTTCGGCCAAATTTCTAACTTTTTATCATATGGGGCTTTACGTCTGAAAATTTTTGGCAGATTGCCCATACTTTTTTGAGCTCAAAAATATATAATTTGTTAGGGGTAACCTACCTGGGTCGGATACCCCGAGAGGTTAAAGGGGGTCAATTTCACGATTTTTGCTAAAAATCTTTGTATGGGGGACACCAAATGCATATTTTGGCATCATGCTCAAAAACTGTTAAAGCAACAGGCCTGAGACCGGGGGGATTTATGCGGAAATTTAAATCCGAAATTTTGGTGATAGTCTCAAAAAATCTTGATGCCCTAAGGCACTGCAATGGCTGACCCATAAAAAAACTTTTGTACATAGGCGAGTAATATATAATTTTAAAGCTCTCGGCGTGCTGATTTTAAAAATATAAAAAAAATTTGCTCTAAATGGTCGGGTAACCACAATACAGACCTCTTTGTACCCCCAAAATTAGTAAGGGGTGATTTTTTTGTTTTTATTATTTATAAGCCGTGTTTATATTCGTTTGAAAGCTCTATGCGTGCTGATTTTAAAAATATTAATTTTAGACTAAAATTTTTTATGGTTACCCGGTTACATACCCCCAAATACCCCCAATTTTGAAAAATGGTAATTTTGATAGTAATAATACCCCCAATTTTGAAAAATGGTAATTTTGATAGTAATGGTAATAATTTAATTGTCAGCTGACACACCAAACTACATAATGAGTTTGCATTTGCAAGCCTGCAATAACATAATATTTCACCGCGCTAATTGGTTACGCATGAAAAGGTTTTATTGCGCAGTTTTTTAACTGAACACAGTGCGGTCAATCAATTAAAACAGTGGATCAGCTAGGAGAAAACTGTGTATAGTTAAGGTGTAAATGTTTTATGTTTATTGATGAAAAGTGATGGTTTAAATGAAAAGTTGCTCAAACTGACGCAGTGTATCTTCAGATATTGAAAGAAAAGTGCCAGTTTTTTCAAAATTGTATTTGTTTGTCTTGTACTGTCTCCTTGCTTTGTGTTGAATTGTTCTTCTTGTATGAAGCGAATAAAAAGCTGATGTGTATTACTTTTTTGCAATTCTAGAAATAATAATAATAGCTTTATATAGTAACCACAACCAGAGTAGGGCAAGAGTTTTTAGGAATACCGTTCCATACAATCTGACTGCATTGTAACATTACAAAGAATTTGCGAAATACAAGTGGACAAAAAGAATAGGTTAACAGTTATTCAATACAAGCAATTATTCTGCCAGTATGGTAAAAGTAATGTCATTATATTTGGCAGAAAAAAATTCCGCTAATTTGGCAAACAATTTTGGCAGAAAAATTCTGCATATTTGCTTGATAATTTTTCTTCTTATAAAAGGGATAAAAAATTCTGCCAATTTGGCTGAATAGTTACACTGCTCAAAATTGGTTGACTTATTCTGCCAAATTGGGGGGAATTTTCAGGGGAAAATGGCAGAGTCAGGATTAGAGAGTAATGGAATAAACTGTTAGTCAATTTAGTATTATAACCTTCTCTCAATATTTTTTACAGCAAACTTTCCTACATTGCCCTAAAATTATATTGATTTAATATTCTATTAATGTATGTTTGTTTTCTCATTGGTTACCGTTGAATGTTTTACTTTTTTTGTCTGTTTTCCTATTGAGGTAAATAAATTACGATTTTAGTGTTTGATTTTGTCATCTTCAAAAATTTTTTTTCTTGTTTGTTTTTAAATTTCCAGTGTTTCTTTATATTTGCGATGTGATTCATGTTGCATTATAAGTATGTCACCATTGTAATTTTGGCAACAATAAACTAATTCTTATTTAATATAAATGTTTACGGGGTTAAGTCTAATATTGTTTTAAACATAAATATATATTGCTAATAACTGTGAGGTGTATAATATGTAAATAAAATAATAATTTAACTAGCCTTGAAAAAAGCTCTAAGAATAGAGCAGGAAAAAGGGGCGATTTTTCCCCGGGCGTATGTTTAGACAGAAAGGATGTGGATTAGGCTGAGATGGACATTATGTGGACTATAGGAAATTTGCATTTGGTTTGGGAGCTGCTCAATAAATAAAAATTTCTACCATATGATAATGATTTGTTTATACATTGATCTAATCACACAGCACTGTTGCATTTTTTAGTTTGATGAAATGTCAATTGAAAAAATCATACTTACAACAATCTTTGACAAGCGCGAAATCGCCACTTTTTCAAATTTATAGTTGTTTCTTACACATACAAATATAACCTTCTAATTGAAAAAGTGGCGATTTCGTGCTTGTCAAAGATTGCTGTGAGTATGATTTTTTAAATTGACATTTCATCAAACTATAAAAAATGCAACAGTGCTGCGTGATTAGATCAATGTATAAAGAAATCATTATCATATGGTAGAATTTTTATTTAGCAGAGCAGCTGCCCAAACCAAATGCGAATTTCGTATAGTCCACATAAATGTCCATCTCAGCCTAGTCCACATTTTTTCTGTCTAAGCATACGCCTGGGGAAAAATCAAAAACATTTTTTTGAATTAAATTTAAAAATAGCCTAATAAACTATAGTTTTAGCTGCGCAAAGACATATGATTTTAATCATTCCGTTGCCGAGATATACTTTTTTAAATAAAAAAATAAGAAGAAGAAGAAGATAAAATTAAATTACAAAATTTACCTACGTTGTTTAATTATAGTTAGTGCAGTGCAGTTGCGCTCCAGACAAAGTTTATCTACGTTCTCTAAGTATAGTTGGAACGATGCCGTGCGCCAATGATTGCAATTAAAATTTTTAAAGTAAAAATAATAATAATAATAAGAAGATGATGAACATGAATTACAAAATTTACTCACGTCCTCTAAGTATAGCTGGTGCGGTGCGGTGCGGTGGGTTAAATTGCAGTGTGGCACCCCGCACCACCGATGATTACCGGCGCGTGACGCTCCCGCGCCACCGACGCTTATTATTATTTTTTTAATAAATAAAACTTTGAATTAATTTTGTCATCAGTAATGCAAGAATTAAAAAAGTACTCTGTTGTGTTCGCCGTTTTCCGCGCGGTTGAAGCAGATGGCGCTGGGAACTGGTTCCGTTTCTGCCACCAATTAAAACCCGTCTGCTTTTTTTGCGGTTTCTATGAGGGGATGTTGGTTGTCTGCTCTGTACAATCCTTATTGTTGCCAAAAGGCTGTTATTGCGCGGTTGGGATTTTTTATTTATCTATATTTCAATTTTTTTATTTTGATCAATATATCGATAACAAGGATCTAAATGAAAAAAGTGTTCTCTAAGAAAGTTGCGTAATTCCTTTTTCTTTCTACTAAGTCCATGTGTATTTTTGATCAATCAGTAACGAATGAGGAATATCGCTTTTAAGGATTGAGCGTTGGAATAATAATAATAATAAAAAGAAGAAGACGAAGAAGAAGGTTCTAAATTTCAAAATTTACCCACGTTCTCTAAAAGGTTGGCGCGGCGCCACGGGCCTAAATCGCCCCGTGGCGCTCCCTCGCCACCCAGGATTAAAGATAAAAAACAAAATATTGAAATAAAAATTTTATTCCGCTAAAAAAAAATTTTTGTGTAATAAAAATAAATTTTTTTACTCACACAAGTGCTAAATTCTAAAATGAAACTATTAATTACCTAAAACAAATAAATAAACAGTAAAAACTTTAAAATTTTTTGAAAAAAAAAACAAAATTACAAAATTGGATAAATTTTTAGCCTTCCCCGGCCTCAACTTTGGCCCCGGCATCAGTAAAAATTTTGCCCTGGTCAATCCCTGGTTGTACGCCGCTTTAATGACACGCATTTAGAATAGCGCAAAAAACCTAGCATTTAATGGCTTTTTTATTTCACGCTAATTTTCTTGTATAGTAAGCCAATACTATGACATAACTTTATTAAAAATTAAAATAAATTTATTTATTTGCACGAAATAAATAAAACTATTTCAATGAAAAATATACAATTAAAATAAATTCAGAAATGTGCTACTATAAAGACTTATTCTGAGAGTATGCTATAATAACGCATACGCTAGCGCTAATTTTGATAAAAGGGTTATCCATGTTTTTGTTATATATTTTTGTTTCCACAAGTTACAAGTTTCTTTTTTTATTGTTTTACCACTAGACGTATTTGATGTTTATTTCATTGCAAAATTTAAGTGTTAAATGTTAAAATTTATTTTGAAAGAAAACATACTTTAAATATAAAAAAAGCTCGTTAAAATGACACGAATTATTAAAGTCAAAATAAAGTTTTTTTTTGTGACAAAGTAGTTCAGTGTCCAGGAAACAGTGACGAGACAACACAACTCTGCAAGTAAGAACTTAAAAATTCTTAGAGTAGAAAAATGACCAAACGTTAAAAGATTTAACGAGTAAACAGTTTTGTAATTTCTATAAAATATGGCGACTTTGGTTATATTTCAATTAAATATTTAGCAACACAGCAGTAATAAAATTTAAACAGAAACTTTTTATAGGAATATAAAACCTAGCTGACCTTGATGACAAGCAGTATTAATACGACTATTTAATAATAAAATTTTTTAAGAAAAGTTAAACGAAAAAGGTTTTATATTAAAAATGTGATACCCAGTCAAATATTTTGTCTTCAATTTTAATGATTTTTTTGTGAAAACATTACCGCTGCCTCCACTATGCCACAATTTTTTTCGCTAAAATATCTTTATGGGTTTAGGAGATATGACCTCCCAAAATTCGTTTGTTTTTTCTAAAACCTGTACTCAAAAGATTTCTTAATAAGTCTTTTATTAAAAAATTTTAAGTTATAAATTTTTTTTAAAAAAAATGGCTGCTTTATATTTTAATTTGGTACCTTTATTGGTAAAATTGGTGTAAAATTGTTAAGGTATTGCGTTTCCCGTAGAAAAAGCCTGCGGTTTTTTTTAAAAACACCACACAGCGGGACTGATTTGATTAGGAGTGCCCAAAATTTTTGCCTAGACTTTGTATTTTTAACGAAAAAATTTCGGGTTTTTTTACGGGAAACGCAAAATCTCCATGAATATTGCTCTAATTTCAACAATCAAGGTACCAAATTAAATTAGAAAGTAGCGGCTATTTCAGTAAAAATTTTATAACTTAAATTTTTAAACTCATTGAAAAAATTTTGTAACCACAGAATTTGAAAAAAACGCGATTTTTAGGGAGTCATATCTCCTAAACCACCGCAGATATTTTAATTAAAAAAATATTGTGGGCTCTTGGGGCAGAGGTTAGGTTTTCGATTGCCTCGAATCAAAAATCAAATTGCCTCGATTGCCTCGATCGGTACCGCACCTTTAGGGATTGAATACCTCTTAATAAACATTTATCAAATTACTTAATATTTGACAAAATCTTAAATTTTGTTTTAAAAACTTAAAAACCAAAGTTGACTAAATTTCGAATACAAGTAGCCGTATCAGCCACAGGGCTGAAAAGTAATTCTCCCTGTGTTTTTTAGATCTATTTGTTTTATTTGGTATCAAGCATTTGTGAGCACTTCAATGCATCCTTATTTGTAAGATATTTTTTTCGATACCCATAACTTGGTTGTAAACAATACTCACTAATGGTGACCGGATGTGAAAAAAAAATTATTTTTTTTAAATTTATTAAATACTTATTAACGACGATATTTTGTTAAAGGCAAACCAAACATGACTGGATGTTTTAGGAATAAAATTAGGGGTTCATGAATTAGACAATCGTTTAATACTCAGAAACACTACCTAGAACAAATTAATTTAACCTTTAAGTATTGTCAATAATACATGAAAATTAATTAATAAAGAAACAAGAAAAAGAACTATCAGGTCAATTATAATTCAATTGTTGTTGATTAGTATCAGCTTATAAATTTTTTTCGCTATTTTTTTCCAAATCTTGAGTCTGCAAAAAAATAGCTCAAAATGTGGTATTATTACTGCTAATGTAGACCCAATAATGGTCAAAATTTTTAAATAAATTAGTGTTTTATAACCCGAATTATTATTAGAAAACTCGAATATAGTTTTGGGCATTTTTTTCTGTAAAATTTTTGGCCGACAGCCCCTTAAATAACCTAAAATAAAAAAAGATTTCTGAAAAAACATTAAAATTTAAAACACTATTTTCATTCAAAAATATATGGCGGTCATTTTGAGAATTTCGAAATCGAGGCTAAATCTACAGACCGGAATATATTTTCACACACATATACTTCATATAATTTGTTCTTCATTTCTTATTCTTTTTTCTTTATTAATTAATTTTCATTTATTCTTGGTATTGTGATTTTTAAGTGTTTAATATTTAATTTAGTGACTGCACTTTAAAAGATCGATTTTTTTGCAAAAATAAAAAAAAATGCATTGACAAAGGATTGATTTGCAATAATGAAAATGATTGTAATGACGGAAGCGATGAAAACAAAAATGATTGTGAAACTGCATATCAATTTTGTGAAATATTAAAAAATAGTATGTTTTTTTAATTTTGTTAAAATATCTATAACTACTTTATATATTCGATATTATAATATTAATACCAACAATTATAATAATAAAACAATAATAAATAATAATAAATATTGATAATGTAATAATAATATAATAATAATATAATATAACAAATATTTGATGTCAACATAGTTTATCTATATTAAGGCTTATAAGTGTCTTAAGCCGGTTTGATTCTATATAAAAAGTGGTCCTAGAAAATCTGTTAAAAAACGCTCATAAATCACATTTTGATAAAATTAAGAAAATAAAGGGTAAGCCAAAGTCAAATTAACTTAATAAAATTTTGTGGAATTTGATAATTACCCTTTACATATTAAACATACAGTTTTGTCTCGTGTCTCGTGTGGCGGTTTTTTATTTTATATTATGGTTTACCACTAGGTTTAATGTTATTCTGTCAATATATATATATATATATATATATATAAATGCCAGAAAAGACTGAAACAAGTCTCTTTAAAACCTGTAAATTAATAACAAATTTTGTGAAATTTTTAGAAAAACAAAACCGAATAAAAACAATACGTGTAAAAGCTTTAGTTTGCGTTTTTGAACCATTAATAGAACTTAATTCACATAAATTTCTCTCAAAGTGGACTAACTTTTACATGAGTTAACCAGCTGTAAATACCACAGTATTAGTTAAGTCAACCGTCGTCAAAACGATACAAAAAAAGTATAACGCAAGCGTCACAGTAACCATGAAAAATTTCTGTCAAAATAAGTTATCGCATTGCGCATTAAATTTTGTAATTTATCATTATTTTCGTATAAAGCAAAACATACCGCCATATT
The DNA here is from genome assembly GCA_030248175.1 of Microlaimidae sp. YZB2_3. Classification (NCBI taxonomy): domain Eukaryota; kingdom Metazoa; phylum Nematoda; class Chromadorea; order Desmodorida; family Microlaimidae; species Microlaimidae sp. YZB2_3. The sequence goes on from JASAMX010024636.1 coordinate 13,643, forward strand.
AACGGCTTTTTAAAATCAAATATTAAGTTTTAAGTCCGAAAAACATTGAAAAATTCAGATTTAATATAAGGCGACTTTTAATTTAACAAATACATTGAAGTTTATCAGGTGACGTTTACTTCGCATTTGTTCTAAATATAACAAACTTATCTACATATATTGTTCGAAATATGAGAAATTCTGGAAATTATTAAAAAAAACTTATACAAAATATTTTGCAAAGAAAAAAATTCAAAAGCGCTGTTAATTTCATTAGAATTAAGATCGCAGAAATTGTTTGTGCGTGCACTGACTTCAAATCCTTAGGCCTGGTTTCACAATAACTACTTAAATTAACTAGGGAACATAAGTAGCTGTGAATCCGCATAAAAATTCACCCGCAAAACCACTTTAAGTAAGCTACTTAGCTTAAGTAGTTATGGTGCAACCGGGCCATAGATAAAAGTTTTTAAATTGCCTGCAGTAAAGTTCGAGTTTTCTGTAGTCTTAGAAAGGTTTCACGGTTGTAACCAAGGAAAAGGTAATTACGGCAATGGGTTATATATCTACTGGTCAGGGTTTATTCTTAGATTATTACTTAATAAATTACAAAATTTCATGGCAAACCAAAGATTCAAAGGATACAAAAAAATTTTTTAACATTTCAAAGGAAACAATAAAGGGGCATTGACTGTTTAATTTTTTTTTCTTTTTAAAATTAAAATTAATATATAAAAACCTTTATACATTCGACAGGCATAAAAAATCAAATGAGATTTTTACTGCTTTATAGGGAGTTAGTTTTTTTAAAATATATTTATGATTTCATTTTGTCTATTCGCGTATTTAGCAAAAGATAAATAATTTTTCGGCAACTTTAATTTTTATCGCCAACCATTTATTTTAAAAATTTAGAAGTTTTTTGTAAGCAAATAAAGATTTTTAAGCTACCCATTTTCTTGCATAGCAGTATTTAAGGTCTCTCCAGACAGTTTTTACTTCACAGCGTGTAATGAAAAAACCAGTTGAAATACAGAACAAAAAAATTTTTTTTTTGCTAACATAAAATGTATTTTATTATTTATTGTAATTATAGAGCATTATAATATTTTAAAATATCCCAGCGACGAAAATTCAAATGAGCGGCAAAAAGTAGGAAACAGGCGGTTTAAATATTTACAAATATTTTTTTGTTTTGATTCATTAAAAATATTATAATAAACATAAATTAAATATTAATATTAAATAAAAATGTGGCAATAAATATATGTTCACAGTGGGAATCGATCCCTTGATTTCAAACAGTGGACAAACGTTTCAAAATAAGGGCTCTACCGAATGCGCCACGTTACCATGTGCTCAACTGATCTAAAAGAGGTTTATAATAGAAAACGTAGTGTAAAGGTGAAAACAAAAACCACGGAATATTGAGGGAAAAGGAAAACCATAAACTGCTACACAAATATTAAATTAACTAAACAGGTGTATATAATTTTTTTACCGTAATCTGTTATGCAACCTGTAAAGAAGCTGAAACAAATGAATAGTTATATAAATAAAAAATATTAAGCAATAAATAACAACATTGTTTAAAATAATAACAAATAATATATAAGCTAAATTTTGGCAATCACCGTTCGTCCAATGAATGTCTTATATGTCTGTTACAATGCTTCTGGTTGAACTGTGAGATAGCCTAAGACCGTGTTCTAACACATATTGAAAAAAGTCCAAAAGGTCACTTTTTGTAAGGCCGATCCTCCATTTGGAAAAACCCCACCAGCGTAGATTATACTTGCGGGACCATAAATCTTGTCTTCTACCAGGCTTTCAACATCGTCGAGACGGTTGTCAATGAAATCAATACGCTCTTCCACATCATTTTCGATTCTAGCGTGTTTAGTACCCTAAATATAGCTAATGATAAAATGCAAATCTATTAACTTATTAAATGTACAGGGTGTATCATAATGTTAGCCCCCCACTCTGTAGCCTTAACGTGACAACGGACCTTAACGATTTATACACCATTTAAAAGCCCGTGTTTTTACAATTTTTTGGGATGTTTATTTATTTTCAGAAAATGAGTAGGTCAGGAGATACAGAGGAAAGAAGGTTCATTGATCGAATTCGGGCCATATCCTTCAAAGAGGCCAAGGATGCCGGCGCTAAACTTCATAACAAAGAGCTGGGTGGCATTGATATTGCGCAGAAGTGAAGACTTTGTTAAGAAAAACTGGAATAGAGACCCATACAACTGCAGAATGGAAATTTCGGAAGGAAGATCTCATCAACTTTCTCAAGAAAGCAAAAACTTGATTTTGCAGAGTCTGTCCAAACCGAAAAAAAGCGTTCGTGTTTTGGTTGCAGAATTAGAGGCAGAGCGGGGTAAAAAACGCAGCAACATGACTGTTTATCGAGAGCTGATCCGACAGGGTGCAAAGGCCTTCCATGTGATACCCCGACCTGTGAAAACACAGAAAAACGCAGAGGACCGACTGTGGTTTTGTCAGTTTCTGTCACTTTGGGAAACTGCTGACTTCTGTCATTTGGCGTGTTCAGACGAGTTCTTCATTTATCAGACATGGCGCCCAAACTTTCAGAATGACCGAATTTGGGCTTTGAATCTCACAGATATCCCTGATGATAGCCGACTTCGCCAGGTGGTCAAGAAACCCATGTGCATTGGGATCTTCATCCTTTTCACAATTAAACGCGCAATGTGGGTTGTGAAAGAGGAAGGACAGTCTTGGGACGGGGCTTATTTCAGGGAAACTGTGCTTAAGCAGCATGTGATTCCATTTTTAAAAAACCCTGAAAATGTGCTTTCAGTAGATGATGTGACTTTTTTTCATGATCGCGCACCCTGCATGAAAGCTTTGGCGACCCAATCGTTGCTCAAAGAAAATCAAATCGATTTCTTTGGGAATGGTGAATGGCCGGGGAATTCTCCTGATTTGAATGCTTGCGAACATCTCGGAGCGGTGGTAAAGGACAGAGTGGAGACTCTTATGTTGCAAGAAAAAGGTGAAGGCAGGTATTCAAGAGAAACTCTGCTAAAGAACCTGCACGAAGTGCTTGCAGAAATCGAATATGATGCAGAACTCTTCAAGAATTTGTTAGAATCATACCCCAATAGATTAAACGCAGTGGTGCAAGCTAACGGGTTGAGTACCAAATATTGAAACTATATCAGTAACTTTGTATTGAAATAAGTAAACTTTTGGCGAACACCGTTTTTCTTTACACCGATTCTGTCGAGCTCTAGGTAGGAGGGCTAACATTATGATACACCCTGTACATAAGGCCAAAAGGGAGAAAGAGAACCCAACATATTTTTTGTATATAGAAAAACGCAGTGAGCTACTTGGAGCGGAAAAACGTCACGGCTCCCTGGTAAACGCACAAAATTTTAATAGAAAACGTAGTGGGAAGGTGACAACAAAAATCTCAGAATTTTGAAGGGAAAAAGAAAACAAACAAACTGCTAAACAAACTGCTAAACAAACATAAAGTTAACTAAACACGCGTATATAAATTTTTTTCTTACCGTAATCTGTTATGCAACCTGTAAAGAAGCTAAAATAAATGAATAGTTATATAAATAAAAATATTAAGAATTAAATAACAACATTGTTTAAAATAATAACAAATAATATATAAGCTAAATTTTGGTAATGTCAAAAAATATGTTTTGCTCCTAATTCTGGACATATTTTTCGACTTCTTTTAAGATCCATGATAGTCGGAGCTTTTCAATAGAATCCATCACTTCACTTAAAAGTTGAAGCATGCAATTAAATTTTTTTCCTTTTTAACAAAAGTTAAAGAATGCTAAGAATAATTAACCAAAAGCTTAAAATAATTTATATACAACGAAAAGCTTTATTGAAAAATTGTAAAAATTGTATTATTTTTCTTACCATATTCTCCGTCATATTATCGCTGCGTTTTCTTTTCTCTCCACGTTGGTCTTCGCCAGACCATCTTCAGCCTGACATTTGTCTGATCGTTGTTCACTTTTACGCGCAGCCGGAAAATTAGGGCTCGTTGGAGGTTCGGATCTTGAACGGCCGGAACCACCTTCATCTGTTACCTCGCTAGTCAGGTGAAGTAGTTTATCAGCTGTAGGCGTCCGCTGCGTGGTTGGAGAAGCTTTAGAACCGTGACTCTCCGTAGTAATAGTTACACCGCTGGCACTCATTTTTACCAAAGTTAAATAACACGATAACATATAGAAACATAGATAACACGCGACATTAAGTAGATATCTAAGAATAAAAACAAAAACTTACTTCGGTTTATATAGGGCAAAATTCATCCACATCAAAGCAATTCGCCCGACACGACGAAATTTGAATAGTATCTAATGTTGAATATAGGTCACTAAAATATAAATTATTGTAAATTTATAAGTTATGGAACATTGCCAGTAGTAGTAAACATCTATTAAGTTATACAATGGTACACATGTAAAACACGTGTGTACATAACAGTCGTGTATTAAAAATCTGACCTAATTAAAAGAAGAAGTGACCCATCACAAATTATCAAACAAACAAATTATCCTATCGCGGGATATTAAGCATGATCCATCACGGATCTATAGCTTCTTAAAAATATATTTATCAGTATAATTTAAATTGTATATGCTTTTTTTGACTTATAAATTTAATTTATGTTAATTACTACAAATATTTTAATAAAAAAGAAGTAGAGTATTAAGCAAATTTTTAGAGCAGAGTTGTATGGTAAAATTATTTAGTTCGGAAGTTAGCAATATCACAAATTACATAATTTTATTAATTTTTGAATTTATTTTCTATTAGTTATTTCGAATATAAGAAGCATAAGACGATATTTATGACAAAATTCAAAAAGTACATTACTTTAATTGTTGTTGCGATATTCCAGCTTCAAAAACTGTTTATAAAGTTCTACTCTCTAAACAGAATTAATAACTTTCCACACACAACTTGATTATTTTCAATCAAGAAAATTCTAAAAAAGGCCCTGGTAAATCACTTAATAGTTTTGAAAAACCATTAAGTTTTTGTCGTCTTTTACAAAGTACTTTATAGTTTTTTCTAACTATCTACTTTATACATTGTTTTGATTTTCAGGTTATATTATGCAAATTGATTTCCGCGTAATTGCTTCAGGTTTAAACTAAAATAGATTACAAACAAAATATTACTAAAATAAGCCACACAAGCATTAGGCATTAATATTGTATTATGTTTTTTTTTTCAAATTCACAAAATTACTTGGGGTTTCAGGAGCTTTAAGTGAAAGTGTAAAAAGACACAATAAATTATTAATACAAAAATAACTACGTGTATGGCATTAATACACCAAAAATCTAAAATACAAAACAGTCTTACCTCTATCGGTTATCAGATTTTTTAGTGATTTAAAAGTGTACACTTTTTTAAAATAAAGCGCTGCAAAAACTACAACTCTCCAGCAGAACATTATAATACTTCAAACTAGGGAGTTAAAGTTTGTGCACACACAAGCAATTCCATTCCTTTTAGTGCCATTAAATAAACCAAGTGAATGGCGCTTTTAAAGTTTTTACTTTGGCGAAGATATAATTATAATTAGGTAACCCAAAAATTGGTATTTTCCATATTTTGAGCAAATGAATTAAAAATATGTTTTATTTAGGAGAAAAACGTGTCAAAAGTCGCACAATATACACTAAAACATTAGAAAAAACAAAAATAATTCAACAAACAATCTTTTTTCTGTTTTAAAGCTGTTACAATCTTTAACAATAAACATAAACAAAAAGATTTCGAAATTAAAAACTTATAAACATGAATTTTTGTGTGGAAAATTTGTACATTAAGTACCATTAATTAATTTAGGAAATTTTATTAATTCAATTTGAAGTTTGTTATGGTTATATTTGGATTGATTCTTTGTTTGTAAGTTGAAAAAACAACGAAGTGTTTTATATACTGAGAACTTCTACTATAAATAACAACTTGATAGCTTTTCGCTGGTGGGAGCCGTAGTTTGACAATAAACAAAAGAATAGTCGATAAACATTTTATTCCGATCATTATTTGCAACGTTTCGATAACTTCAAGTTACCATCATCAGGCTGTTCTATAAATACATAAGCAATTAAAGCAATACTTACACAAGGTATACTAAAAATACAATAGCAAGAAATTACAATAAATAAATCTATATAATAAATAAAGTAGGACATGTGATATTAAAGAAAATGTAAAGTAACTAAAATATTTTTTATTAAAAAAAAGATTTGATAAAACAAGGTAAATGAAAGATAATTTAACGAATAAAAATTGGGATTTGAATAACAGTTAAGTTAGTTTTAAAAGTTTAAACGGGAAATAAGCATAAAGCTTAAATGTTAAAGGATATAATGATTTTCAGCAGAAAACAAAAAATTAAGATTAAAAATGAAGAGTAGATAAAACATAATTATGATAGATAAAAAATAGTAATAAACTATTATGAAACGCAGGAACGACCAAAAATATATAAACAAGCATAAAACCGCAAATTTTGTATGAGTCCAAAAAACATTATAAAATGAAAGGGAAAAAATTTTTTGGGAAGAAATAGTAAAAAAAATTTTTTTACGACTGATAAAACGTGAAACACTTATTTAAAACAAAACGACCAGAAAAAATTTTTTTATTAAAACAGAAACATTGGCTGAAAAAAAATTTTTTAAGACGAAGAAAGCGAAAGAAAGGGTTAAGACAGTAAAAGAGTGATAAAATGGTTTTGAAAAATGAACAACAATTAAAAAATATTAAAACAATTTTGGAAAAGAAATTAAAAAGTTTTTAAAGAAAAAAAGAGCTAAAAAAGCTGAAGAGGAAGGGAGGCCACATTTTTATTTAATGACGGTTTTTCTTGAGCAATGTGTATGCTCTCCTTACACAAGAGGTAAAAATCAGAGGACGCACGATACAATATAGAAAAGTCGCTAGGAGAGGCTTGACACCCACACTGGAGTAAATGATCTAATACGGCAGATTTATCTTTTCGCATTGTGGCGCGGTCAGTTAAGGGACTTCTGCCAAGGTGCTCAGATATTCTGGTGGTGAAATGGCGTACCGATTTACCTGTATAGGAACTATTGCAAGTTCCACACGTGAAGTTGTATACCACACAGGATATCAAGCGCCTTGGTATTCGGTCCTTAATCTGAAAAAATCCACCAATGCGACAAGAAGTGGAGAATACTATTTTGCAATTAACTTGGGGTAATGTTTTAAGTAGAACGGTAAGTCGTTTACGAGTTTGCAGTGAGAGAGCTCCAAGAAAAGGTAAAGTGAGCACCAACGGACACGCTGGCACATTAATAATTTTTCCGCAGCTGGTAACAAAAAGATTTTTTCGAAAAACTTTTTTATGCATTTGTCCATAAAACATTCTGGATAGCCGTTTAGTTTAAAAATAGCCTTAAGCTTAACAAATTCTTGGTGTATTTGGTTCATAGTACCGCATATAGTGTAAGAACGAAAAAGTAGACTATAAAATAGGCCGATTTTATAACTTTGAGGGATAAAACTGGAAAAGTTTGTATATACTCCGCTAAAAGTTTGTTTTCTATAAATAGAGGTTAAAAATTTTCCGTTGGATTTTTCAACATTAACATCTAAAAAGGCTAAAGTCTTATTTTTTTTGGATTCCGCGGTAAATTTAATGGATTGATGTTGTTCGTTCATGTAATTTTTAAATTGTTCCAGATGCGATGGGTCTCGAAAAAAAAGAAATAAGTCGTCCACGTAGCGTCTATAAAACACTGGTTTAAAATCTAAAGGACATTTTTCCAACCAAAATTGCTCATAATAAACTCATAATAAGCACCTTGGCAGAAGTCCCTTAACTGACCGCGCCACAATGCGAAAAGATAAATCTGCCGTATTAGATCATTTACTCGAGTGTGGGTATCAAGCCTCTCCTAGCGACTTTTCTATATTGTATCGTGCGTCCTCTGATTTTTACCTCTTGTGTAAGGAGAGCATACACATTGCTCAAGAAAAACCGTCATTAAATAAAAATGTGGCCTCCCTTCCTCTTCAGCTTTTTTAGCTCTTTTTTTCTTTAAAACCTTTTTAATTTTCTTTTCCAAAATTGTTTTAATATTTTTTAATTGTTGTTTATTTTTCAAAACCATTTTATCACTCTTTTACTGTCTTAACCCTTTCTTTCGCTTTCTTCATCTTAAAAAATTTTTTTTCAGCCAATGTTTCTGTTTTAATAAAAAAACTTTTTCTGGTCGTTTTCTTTTAAATAAGTGTTTCACGTTTTATCAGTCGTAAAAAAATTTTTTTTTACTATTTCTTCCCAAAAAATTTTTTCCCTTTTATTTTATAATGTTTTTTGGACTCATACAAAATTTGCGGTTTTATGCTTGTTTTTATATTTTTGGTCGTTCCTGCGTTTCATAATAGTTTATTACTATTTTTTATCTATCATAATTATGTTTTATTTACTCTTCATTTTTAATCTTAATTTTTTGTTTTCTGCTGAAAATCATTATATCCTTTAACATTTAAGCTTTATGCTTATTTCTCGTTTAAACTTTTAAAACTAACTTAACTGTTATTCAAATCCCAATTTTTATTCGTTAAATTATCTTTCACTTACCTTGTTTTATCAAATCTCTTTTTTAATAAAAAATATTTTAGTTTACATTTTCTTTAATATCACATGTCCTACTTTATTTATTATATAGATTTATTTATTGTAATTTCTTGCTATTGTATTTTTAGTATACCTTTTGTAAGTATTGCTTTAATTGCTTATGTATTTAAAGAACAGCCTGATGATGGTAACTTGAAGTTATCGAAACGTTGCAAATAATGATCGGAACAGTTTGATACATTCGTCAAATTAAGTACTAACTTGATTGTTTTAATGACAAAACCCAATTATTTGTTGCTTTTTCACAAAATCTTCCGCACGCGCACAGGCTAAAATTATTAAATTTTGTAACATTAAAGTTGTATTCAGTGAGTTTAGAGAGTACTATTTTATTAACTACACTAAACTCAACGGAACTGTAGAAGCGACAGAGCAGTCGCGACAGCCGCCGCGTAGAATAATTATTAAAAATAAAAATAAAAAAACAATAATGATAATGCCCGTTGTATTTTGAATGATTTTTATTACGCAGTCTAAATTTGGTAAAAAACACAGCTAGAATAAACATTGAATGTTTTGAATTTCGTTTTAATTTAAACGTAGCGAACTGAGTCAGTTCATTTTGTAATTATTATAAGATGGGCCAAAATCTTTTACGAAATCGCTAATATTTATTCTAAATGAAATTATTATTACAAAGACATAGGTAAAAAAACTTATATTATGACAGACAGTAATTTTTTATGATTTCTTAATATCTTTCTGCACAATAAATTATGTTTTCAGATATAAATTGGTATATTTTGTTTTAATTTTTTTAATTTTGACCATTTCACGTACTTGGAAATGAATTTTAAATGAACTGCTGGCATTAATCTAACAACATTCAGTGTTTAAGTAATGTCGCTTCCTGGTGGCATTTGAATTTATTTTTATTTGAGCAAATTCTACCTATCCTAATTAATTGTGTTAAAAATACTTTTTACCGAAATTATTGGAAACATTGCTATGTTTATGTACATATCAAACAACCTTAAAATCAAAAGCGTTAATATCCAAGCTTTTGTTAAAAACATTAATATCCAAGCTATCATTTTGACATTTAAGATCTAGGTCTAAATAATCGCAGTGATATAGCGTATTTGACGTTTTCGTTAAAGGAAGTGAAGTAGAATAAATATTCAAACACAGGTCAAAAAAGCGAGATAATTTGAGCATAGTAGATCTTCAATATATCTACAGGCAGTTTCTGTATTTTTACGGGCTAAATAATTATTTTTTTTTAAAAATTGAAATTCCATAAAAGAAAGCGCAATATCGGCAATTTGCGGAAAGGCGTTACCACCCATTGGTATACCTGATATTATTTTAAAAATAGTACCAGCGAATTTAATGTGTGCGTTTTCAACTACAAATTTTATCAAACTTTTTATTTCGTTTTTTTTTGTAAAATAATCCGCGGTTCCAAATTTTTCGTCAGTCTAATATATATTCTTATAATTTACTGCTAAAAATAGTTTATTTGAGTTTTTAAATAGTAAATTAACTAATCCATATAAATTTTTGTATATTATATCGTGTGGCAGATTCGTATATAGTGTGCTGAAATCAGCACTAATAAGGCAGTGAGTATTATTAGTCTCCTTTAATTTGTCTATAACTTGTAAACTATTTTTAACAGACCAATGAGTATTACCAATCTTGTCTTTTAAAACATTACAGTAATTATCAAAATGTACATTGAAGAATTTTAAAATTTTACCTAACATTATTAATGCAGGTTTAGTAACAGCTTTGCTTGCACCGGCTATAAATCTAAATTTGATAGGATTTTTATAAAATTTAGGGCTTATAAACATTATAGGTTAAATAATTCTTCATTAAATAATTCTTTATTAAGATTAGTCGCTTTCTGTTTCGATCGATCGGCTTAATAATAACCCTTTAATAACCCATTTATTATTAATAAAATTTAAACATAGCTTTTTACATAAGGTTATTACGTACAACTTTTTACAAATAATTGCAAAATTGTTATTAGCTTTGTCAATGCAAGTAACTATATAAAATCAAGAATACATAATATATATAGAGAAGAATGTAGCACTCAGTATAAACTTTTGTTACTATGCTAGTTCCAACATAACGCAAAACTGGCACACCGGTGGGCCAGTTCAGGCACACCGTGTGCCATTTTCGGCCCACCGTGTGCCAGTTCTAGCACACCGGTGGGCCGGAAATGGCACACCGGTGTGCCAGTTCTGGCACACCGGTGGGTCAGAAATGGCACACCGGTGTGCCCGAACTGGCAAACGTTATTTAATTAAAAATGTAAAAACAAAGAAAGGCTTTAAAAACGAAAAAATGAATAGTAATAAGCGTAAATCATTGGATGAACTATTTAATGAGTATGAAAAAGATTTAAGAAAAGCAGATTTAACACAAGAAATCTTTCTAAAAAACAAACAATGGATAAAAAACAGTTTTAAAAACCTTCGATTGGCTGAAATAGGTCAACACACTGAAATTTCTCGATTATATTACGATCTTCCTAATCAACATGGGGGACCGAAATTCGCCGCTAGAATATGCTTAAACTCCAAAAAATGAATTTTTCAAGCACTTGCCAGGACGTTAAGTACTGTTCAAAATCCCACTCACTTAGACATCTCAAATTTTTGTTCCAAGCTCGATAAATCATATGGATACTTCGAAGAGATTGCAAAAAAATTTAACGCTGAAAAAACACCAAATTCTTTATTCAAATACCTTTTAATTCATGAAAAAATACCGTTCGAGTGCTTTCTGTCGTTCGATTGCAAAATATGGTTTCAACCACCAAAAAACTATCCGTATCCTCTGTGTTTCAGTTGCAAGAATAAATTGCAAAATTTAAAAAAGTTGATCAACGCAAATCAAAATTACATCCAGATTAATTGTCTAACAGAGTTTTAGCTTCTTCAAAATGTAACCTTCGGTTTCTTGATGAAAAAAGTATATCAATTAAACGAAAAAATTTAAAAAAATTACATAAAAAACAACTGATTTATAAGCAAAAACTAAAACAACGCCAGCTTGAAATATTTGATATTCAACTCACAGACGAACAAAGTCAAGAATTAAAAACCGCAACTAAACTTATAAAACAAAAAGAGACCGAGCTCAAGGTACAAATTCCATACGTGTTCCAAAATTCGATTTGACCGATTTAACAGTAAATACAAGTTGTAAAACATTTTTATAACCTAAATAGAACACGTAGACCTCATTTTTGTGGTTATTTTTAAGATTTAAGCTATTGATAAAAAGTTATGAGCCAATTTATACCCAAAAAATGGCCTTTTTCAGCAAGTGCAATTTATGATGTTAAGAAAAAAAATTTGTAAACTTACAAACTAAATTAAAAACTATGTTTTAACAATGCTAATAGTCTGAAGAACACAAAAAATTTCAAAAAAATTGAAAATTCGAAAGTCACATGGACTACCAAAAACATGGACAAGAAAATTTGTTTTACTTTAAACGCTAGTTTAAACTTATTTTTTCACCGATTTATTGTTCCTAAGCCTAAGCAAAACCTAAAAATCAAACAAAATTGTAATATAATTGATTTTTATTAAAATAAGTTGTTTTTCAAAAATTTTAATTTTTTCACAACTAAAATTTTGTGGATATTTGAACGGTTACTATAAAAAATTGGTAGTTAAGATGAAAAAAAAATTATATTTGTAACTCCCAAACACTTGGTAAAACAAAAAAATTAATATTAATTCGATTAAAGGCTTAATAAAAAAAATTTCTTAATAACATAAATTGTACATGCCAAAAAAGGGCAATTTTTGGGTACAAATTGGCTCATAACTTTTTTTCAGAAGCTCAAATCCAAAAAATAAGCACAAAAATGAGGTCTGCGTGTTTGATTTATGCTATAAAAATGTTTTTCAATTTGTAATTGCTTTTGAATCGTTCAAATCGAATTTTGGTACACGTATGGAACTTATACCCGAGCTCAAAATATTTTTACAGGAAACGTCCAACAAGTATTTTTCAGAATTCGCGAAACGAATTCTAGAAATGTTTATTTTGGATCAAAACCGTAACGTATCTAATAGCAATGGAAATAGGTGGTCGGCCGCCACTTACCAAGAATGTTTTTGTTAATTGATAAATCACTTTTTCTTCCATAAAAATATCGTAGAGTCAAATTTCAATTTTTGCTTACTCTATTTTTAAAGAATTTTTTCATGCTACATAGTGTCTCATTTTTATTAGGTTTTCACATAAAAAATTTTGGTTTACTTATTTATAAAGAGTCTAAGCTACACAATGATATTTTTACAAAATTAACCATTTCACTAAGCCAAAATCTATTTAAAGTGTTTTTTTTCAAAATGACTAAGTGGAAAAAATTTTCAGGTAAGTATATTTTTATTTTTCTAACGGTACGGTTGAGTCAGACAATAATTCCATCAATTTATTTTTAACATAAGATTTTATAGACCAATAACAAAACTTTGCAGAGTGAGAAAGAAAGAGCTAAAGAGTTAGTTAACAAACTTAACAATAACATTCAGATTTGTCTTATAATATACTGCGAGAGACCCAAACCCTTTGGCACATTAAAAACGTGGATCATAAGACAAATCTGAATGTTATTGTTAAGTTTGTTAACTAACTCTTTCCCTCTTTCTTTCTCTCCCTGCAAAGTTTTATTATTGGTCAGTCCAAAATCTTCAAGTCCATTTTCAATGTACGTTGTTAAAGCGGCAAACCATTGTTTGTAAAACTGTAGCTCATAATTACCTTTTTCATTTTCAATAACGTCAACAACGATAGAGATATATTGTTCTTTAAGTTTTTGCATAATATTTTTAAGTTTCTCATTGGAATCTAGTTCCAGAATAATAGCTTTTCATTCGGGATAGTGTTGCGTTTGATAATTCTGATAAATTACAGTTTTAATTTGGTCAAAAATGTTTGTTTCGTTTAAAAATGTAAGCAACTTCTAAACATCTTCTAAAAAAAGGCTCGACATTGATAATTCTGAGAAAATTCGTTTTTTTCTGTTAAAATTAATTTCTAAACGAGTGTGCCAGTTCGGGAACACCGGTGTGCCATTTCTGGCCCACCGATGTGCCAGTTCTAGCACACCGGTGGGCCGGAAATGGCACACCGGTGTACCTGAACTGGCACACCGGTGTGCCGTTTCCGACCCACCGGTGTGCTAGAACTGGCACACCGGTGGGCCGGAAATGGCACACGGTGTGCCTGAACTGGCCCACCGGTGTGCCAGTTTTGCGTTATGTTGGAAATAGCATAGTAGCAAAAGTTTATACTGAGTGCTACATTCTTCTCTATATTTATTATGTATTCTTGATAAAACTTATCGAGGTCGCGTCTTTTGCTACGTATATACTTTTTGTTCATCAAATTTTGTAGAGTAATTAGTCATATTCAAATTTTTAAAGCATGTAATTCTATTATTTACCAACACACGAGTTTTTTTAATAAAATTCTTGAAATCTAATTTACTATTTTTTTGTTTTTTGCCTAGTCTATTCACAATACTACTAAGGCCAATCTCAGTAGCATCAATAACATTTTGCCAATCAATATTTTTTAGGAATTTGAAATTTGATACTGTAATACATAATTTTACGCAAATATTTATCATTAATAACGTTTAAATTACGAGTAATAATATGGCCATGATTTTTATTGACAAATGGTGACAAATGACATTCACATTTTTTATTTTGGTAGTTAGAATACCTTTAAGATTTTCTAAAATTAAATTACGTAAGAACTGGTTGTGATTAAATAACAGATTTCCAAGAGACGGTTTATATTGATATACTATACTTATATCGTCCATTTTGTTGTTCAGTACAGGAATAAGTGAAAGAAGCAATTTATCTTTAAATAATTTATCAAAATTAATCAGATCTAAACCTTTATTCACAAATGGAGTCCTAATGTAGGTAAAAATTTTTTTGTTTTGTAGGTTTAGGTGCTAAATTACTTTTAAATTCATATGCGGCAATTGTGAAAACTGCAAAATTTAACAAAGCCTGAAAAATAATTATTTTCTACCATATTTATTATTAGTTTAAGGTTTTTAAAGGGAATTCCAATAAAAATTTATAAATTATATAACTCGAAATATTAGGCTCCTTAAATTTTTTGATTATTTCATTGATAAGTTCATAATTTATGGTTCCATTATTACGTTTAATTTGATTACGTGAACGAATACGTGTAGGATCAGAAAATTTCATGCAAAAGTAAGGATGGTTATTATATTTTCTGGGATCTTTATTTAAGGAAATTAATCCATAGCTATTTTGTCGTTTAACCCAAACGGATATGCTGTACCAAGAGTTTTAATTCAAAAATTTTCGCGATTTAGATAATCTTTTTTATTTTGGTTATTAATATGTTCTAAAAATAATTTTCATATCAGAAAAGGAATGTCCATTTGAATTAAAATGTTTAACTAAAAAACTATTTTTAACATTAATAACGTCTTTACGATGCTCATTGAAACAGACTTTTAAGGAACGTGCAGATTTCCCAATATATTGCATTTTGCATTTTAAACATGTTATTGCATAGATAATGTAGCTTGTACAGATCAACAGCACGAGAGCTATTATGGCAGTCTAAACCTTAGTTTTGTTTGTGGCGTGTGGCGGTGTTAAATTTGTTCTCTGACAAAATTTTTATTTTTGATTTATTCAACTGATTTTAAACCTCATTCCAGTTATTTAAAGTGAAAAAGAAGAATTTTATAAACGAGTACCGTTTTTGTTTTGTGGTAAAGCTTTAAATTAAATATTTAATTATGTTTTTCTAATTTTATTTATACATTTTTGCAAATATCGGCCATTTTGTTTTCCTTCGAATTTGTTCCAGAGAGCGCACTACTGTAATAAATAAGACACAGGTTGCTTATATATTTGGAATCGGTCGCGCAACTTTAAAAATTTTGTCTTATTACCTAATTTGATATGGTTAAAAAAGAAGATCTGAGCGTTTAGAAAAGGAAAACGCTATTTTGCAAACTAAAATAGAAATCTAGAAAATGAAAGACGCCTTTGGCATCTTGAAAAAGCCGTAATGTCTGAAAGATTGAACAAATTAGAAGCCAACCAATCAGTTACTCCGGAATTGATAAGTCAAATCTGTCAGGAACTTTTTGGAAGGCTTTTTCCACTTATTCAGGCGAAGATGGAGAAAATTGAATTGTAAAAAGAACATTCATGCATGCTTGTGGTAACTGGCCTGAAAGAAGCGGGGACACCCAAAGAAGAACAAGAAAACGTTGAAAACCTTGTTGAAACGTTAAATAATGGCGCCGAAAAAATTTCTATATACGAGCATTATAGAAGAGTGAACTCTGCTTTACCTAGGTTGCTTAAAATTCGTGTGGCGTCAAAACGTATTCGTAACAATCTAGTTCGATCTGCGGATTTGTTCAAAAATAAAGATCGATATGATAAGGTTTATGTTAGGCCCTCGCTGACAGATAGTCAACGTGATAAGCAAAAATATTACTTAATTACAGAAAAACACTTACTGATGGTACTGATAAAAGGGTGGTCGTTCGTTATACTGATAACGGAGAACCCTATATTTATGATTTGAATATTAGACAGGAAATCAAACATTCAATTTCTGAATAGGATTTAGTGGGAGTCGATCGCTATAGTAATAGTAAAGGTTTATTTACATTATGCTTTAATGCAAGGAGTTTAAAAAACTCATTACCAGAATTTGAATGTTTGCTTTCCGGTCAGGATTCGGTTTATGATGATTGCGATGTTATTATGGTAACAGGGACCTAGTTTAATAGTTCAATAACTAATAAAATGATAAATAAATTAGGAAATTACGACATTTTTAGACTTGATAGGAATAATTCTGAAGGTGGAGGAATTTGTATTCTATCTAAAACTATTTTAAACGCAATCCGAGTAAATATTGATAATAACAAATATACCAATATAGAAGTGATTGCAACAGATTTTTCTCTTTTTATATCAAAAGTTAAATTTATTTGCATTTATCGTAAACCATCATCGTCAAAATTAGAAGACCAAAATATTTTTCAGCTATTGAGAGATGTAACAGAAAATTTTCATGGAACAATAATCTTAGGAGGAGATTTTAATCTTCCTTGTATTGATTGGTCCATTCCGATGATAAGATCTAATACACAAAATGAACAAGAATGGTTTTTGTTTTTTCAAGAGCTTGGTTTAACGCAGCTTGCTCGAAATCCAACCAGGAAAATTAATTATCTTGATTTAGTTCTTACAAACGATTCTGAAATTTTTAATTCTATTGAAGTTGTTCCAGCTTTTTCATCTTCGGATCATGATGCAGTTAAATTTTCCCTTAACAATGATATTTTTAGAGACACTAGTGGGCAGTATAATAAGTGCAAATGGGTACCAGACTTTGTAAATGGGGATTACGAAATGTTTTTACTTTACTTAAGAGCAATTAATTGAAGTCAACTATTTTCAACGTGTTCTTCAATTGAAGAAATGTGGGATTGTTTTAAATCAGTTTTAATTGAAGGAATAATTAATCATATATCTCTGAAAAAAGTTTCTACAAAAACTAAAAAACATATTTATCCAAAACATATTAAAAAATTGCAAAGAAAGAAAAAACGTTTGTGGCGAATGTACAAAAACAGTAAAAATAGCTTAGAATATAAAAGAGTTTGCACAGAATATAAAAAAACTATTAAAGATTACAATCTAAATTTAGAAACAAAAGTTTTAAATTCAGCTAACATTAATAATCTATATAAATTTGTAAACAGTAAAATCAAACTAAAAGAAATCATTCCACTTTTAAAAACAGATAACAATAAGTTTGCAACTAGTGACAAGGAAAAAGCGGAACTTTTTGCGGGGTACTTTAGCAGTGTGTTTACAAATGATGACGGAAAACTTCCAAAATTTAATCCTAATTATATCATAGAAGAGGAATTAGAACATATGATTTTTAACAGAAAAGATGTTTATAAAGCTATAAAAAAGTTACCTAATAAGTTGTTTAAATTGCCAGATTGTTTTCCATCATTATTCTCAAGCGCTTAGGTATGGGAATTGTTGAACCACTTACAATATTGTTTCAGAAGTCGTTTGATTCTGGATCCTTACCTCGTGATTGGAAAACCGCATTAATAATTCCGCTTTTTAAAAAAGATTTTGAAAACGATAAAGTTAACTATTGACCAGTTTCGTTAACTATCGAACTTCATTTGTTTGTAAACTGATAAAAAGATTGGTTAGAGATGTGCTTTTGACCTTTTTCGCTAATATTTTGTCGTGCCAACATGGTTTTAAGGCTAAAAGCTCAACTGTAACTCAACTTTTGGAAACTTTAAATCAATGAACCAATGCTTTAAATAACAAAAAAGTTATTGACGTGGTTTACCTGGATTTTGCGAGGGCTTTTGATACGGTATCACATGAAAAACTTGTTTATAAGCTAGCAAAATTATTATGCACTCAAAAAAAAACAACTACTTTGCGCTTTTAATTTGATAGCTTGATCGTTAAGATTGGTGCAGTATTTGTCAAAATATTGCTTTTCCTGTACAATACAACCGAGATTTTTTTGCTAAAAACACCAAAGGACGGCAGTTATTTTATGAAGTTTTGCCAACCTTTCTTTGGTAATAATATGTTGTCCAGTATAAAAATGTCCATTTATATCCAGTATAAACATGTTATTTTTTAAAATTTCAACCCATTTATGACATTCTCCAGATTGTAAGCTTTGCAATGATATCATATTTAGCCCAAACCTTTTCGTGGTTAAGGAGAAAGTTTGTTGCCCCTTTTAGTCAAAAAACCTTGTCCAGCATAAAGATGTCCATGTTCATTTTTCCAAAAACATGATATTCTGGCTTTAAAATGGCAAATTACTCTTACCAATAAGTTTGAGCCAATTTGAAGATCAAATTTTTTTCAACTTTCAAAGTCCATAGGGCTCTATTTTTGTGAAAATGTGTTGTCCAACCAAAAGATGTCCATGCAATATTTTTTTTTAATTTCAACCCATTTATGACATTCCCCTGCCTGCAAACTTTGCAATGATATCTCATTTAGCCCAATCCTTTTGCTGGTTGGGGAGGAAGGTCATTCCTCTTTTTAGTGGAAAAACGTTGTCCAGCATTAAAATGTTCATGTTAATCCTACCAAAAATCATGATATTCTGGCTTTACATTGCCTAATTACTCTTTTCAATAAGTTTGAGCCAATTCAAAGACAAAAAATTTTTTAAGTTCCAAAATCCATAGGTTTCCCTTTTTTGTGAAAATGTTTTGTCCAGGCTAAAAATGTCCATGCAAATTTTTTTCTAAATTTCAAACTCTTTATGACATTCTCTGGACCGTAAGCTTTGCAGTGATATCTCATTTAGCCCAATCCTTTTTGTGGTTGGTGAGCAAGGTTATTCCTTTCTTTAATGAAAAAAACGTTGTCCAGTATAAATATGTCCATGTTCATTTTTCCAAAAATCGTGATATTCTGGCTTTACATTGCCTAATTACTCTTTCCAATAAGTTTGAGCCAATTCTGAGTCAAAAAATTTTTTAAGTTCCAAAATTCATAGGGGTTTGGGGAAAACCCTTTGGGGAAAACGCGTTGTCCAGTATAAATATGTCCATGTAAGTTGTTTCAAAATTTCAACCCCCTTACGACATTCCCTGGGGTTAAGCTTTCCAACGATACCTCATTCACTTTAATCCGTTGGGTGGCTAGGAAGGAGTTAGGGAACACACAGACACACAGACAGACTCACACACACACACACACACACACAGACATTACATCTATTTATATATAGACATGCATGTAACGTTTTCTGTAAAAGTTTGTAATGTTTTTTAAAATGTCATCTTTTGAATAAACAAATCTGTTTTTAAAAATGCTACAGGGCGATATTAAGTTTTTCGCCGGGAGTGTGACAATGAAAAGGGGTGAGGGGGAGGGGGGGTAGAGAGGAGAACCGGAAGTGAAAGATGAAATGCGGGAGAGACACTACAGGAGGCCTGTGAATGCGGGAAGAATTACATATTGATTTTTTACTTCGCGCGTAAAATAACTGAACGCTGCCCAGGGAACACAGGAATTCAAAAAATTCCTGGGAGGCAAATGGAATTTCAACAGCCGCCGCCTCCTAAATTACCAAGATGCAAAGTAGGAGAGTTGCACACAAATTTAAAAGGAAATCGCAGTAGAACGCATAGCAGCATTTATAAAAAAGCCAAAAAAATACCCAAGCAAAACAGTGGTGTAGTTACAACAAAGCGGCATGAAACAATAAAAAACGAAGTCATAATAATTTTTTAGCGGTCTTTTATATGAAATTTCGAATTTTTAAAAGAAATGTGTTATATCTTTGCCATGTAATTTTACCAAAAACAGACTATTATGTTATAAAGTTAAAACGAAATCATAGAATTTCATTGTTTTAGTTGGTGTTTTTGTCAAAAATTTTATTCTGCACACGTCTTGTGGCGTGCATTAACCATTAAAATCACCAAAAATGCCAAATTGGCCCAACCCAAAGTTCATAGGCTTATTATAAGCTCAATAAGGGGTTTTTTTGCACAAACAAATGCTTAAAAGATTGCTTGTGGCGCCTAGAATACATTTTTGGCAGTTTTGTAAACTAAACATCAAAAACAAAAAAGGTCATTTTTTTGGAACCCCAAAAAAATTTTGGGGGTCCATGCCCGAAAAAAATTTTTATTGTGTAGGAACGAAAAAAAAATTGGCGGACATTTAATATATAACAATATGATCAATATCGTACACACTTCAAGCAGGAAGCAAAACAAAATAAATAATTCCGACAGTGTATTAGCGCGGTCAAAATTGGCGCAAAATCGCGAAAACCGCGCGCATTTAACGCATCATAAAAAAAATTGAGCGAGCCGATTTCGCTCAAACTTTCAAAAAAAACTCAGAAAAGTATGTTTTAACAGCATACCAAGCCGCGTTTCTTATCTCGTACTAATAAAAAAGTTTTTTTTTTTTTGAACCAGGTTTTTTTCACCGCATCGGCTGTAGTGATGACGTCATCGAAAAACATTTTTTTCCTAACCTTTTCAAAAGATAGCCAAGAGTCTAAGCTATGCTTCCATATATGTCCTGCACATATTCTAAACTCCGTTATGGATATATAACATTTTAAAGTTCCAGTTTTGTCGCCATTCCGCATCATTTTTGTATAGACTATAGTTTACACCAGCCCTGGTAGCATGCAATACACCCTTGTCAAAATAATTTTGCCTGCAATCAGGGGCCATTTTAATAACGGCGTGTGAACTTCTGGCTAATTTTGCCAGTTATTGAGAACAATAATTATTGTTTGATTTTTTTTGCTCAAAAAATTTTGTAAGTTTTCTTGTTTGAATAAAAATATTTAATATTTTAACAATATGATGGATATTTATCTTAAATAGAAGGTAATAAATAACTATTTGGATATATTTATCTTAGAAGCTAATAAATAACTACTATTTGGGTATTATAGCCGTGCATTTTAGTTTATTTGAAGTTGTGGATATTTAATTATTTTTATATAATTTTTTTCTAATATCAGCGTTAAAAATCATTTACTTTGTTTGACCACAACAAATATATAAAAAATGTCACAAAATTATTGGAATAATCTTATGAATAGGGCCATTTTTAGCAATCGACTAACTTGGACGATTATAAAAATGCTGTTAGTTACTGGATTCTGGAGGGTTTTGACTGCAATCGGCATCTCGCACTAAAACTTATTACATACATTGTAATAGGCAAACTGTAAATTTTTTATTATAAAAATAACATCAAATAAATGAAACACATAGATTTAAAAATAACAGCTAAAGTGAACCGTTAGTGCTAACCAAAACATAAGTCTAATAACATTTTTATATCAAATATCACAATCTTTTCCGAAAAGTGGTACAATTAAATATAAAATAATATTAAATATTAAATAGTTTTTGTGTTCTGTTGTGTTATATTTGTTTTTAATTAAGCTAAATGTTTTAAAATAATTCTAAAATTTTCCAAATATTGCAAATTCTCAAGAATACAATTATATACACAGACTTTAACAAAGAATTAATAAATATTAAAGAAAACCTTAAGAACAGTACTAAATAAGTATTACATATAAAACAATAAGTAATTATATTAAAACTAATATAAATAATTTGTTGGATGTAAATGTGTCTTAATTTTGTGAGAATATGGTAGTGCTAAACGTTTTTTTAGACTTGTGATAGATTGTGCTATGCATATAGTAATCTCCAAATTATACAACTTAAATACAAAATTTTATTTTTTATTTTTTTGAGTTTTGGATATAAAAACACTAGAAAAGCAAAAAAAATGTTTACAAAATAGGGAATGTACTATAGTGCAAAAAAATTACACATTAATTTAATTAAAATTGAAACAATGATAGATATGATTTTTGAAAACAAATTATGTGGTAATATTCGTGCTAAAAAATCAAATTCGAAGTTTATTTAAGATTTAGTAAAAGATAATTTTGTTGTTTTTACGATTTTACTTTGATGGCAAACCAAAGAATATTTATTGCTTGGACAGACTACATGTATTAATGACGATCCAAAATTTGTGACACATTTGTAGCTAAAAGATGCTCCTGTAATACAGTTATAAGAACCAGTTAAATTAATAGGTGTTACAGTGTAAGTGTTACAGGTATTTTTTTGTTTTTGCAGATAATTTAAGGTTGTGAAGACTAATTTGAAGTTGGACGAAGACTTCCATATTCTGCGTAGACGTTATTGTTGTGAGATTGCATGGTGAATCCGGCTGATATCAGTGGTAGTAATGATTGACGGTCTTTAAAAATTTTTCCAATATCTTGATCATTACAATGACAACTGACTACATCATTTTGCTTGTCACATCTAAATGAGTTAATTGGTATGGTGCAGTGTCAAAAGTTTTCAGCAATGAACTTGTTTGCACGCTGTAACTGACCAATCGTCCCAGTAACGGCTTCACCTGAGTTTGATAAATCAATGATTGCTGTTCACATTTCATGTCTAAATCTTCCAAACAAGGGAAAAAGTGTCAAATTTGTTAAATTAAGTTTAAATAAAGGTTATTCCATGTCCATGACACTCCCGGTCTTAAGTGAAATGCTTGGCTGTTGCTGTTGTTATGAGTTTCCAATTTTATTACTGTTGTAATTTGAAAATTCCACATGACACACTTTAAACTTCATACACTATGGAAAAAATTGGAGTAGGAAAAACTTTGTAGAACAAACAGCCTTCTGTACAGAAGAAACAGCCGGCTGCAGCACATCCTGCCGAACCAACACAGTGAGTAAATCCTGGATTGTGGTTTCCTTTTGTTAATTCCGGAATGACACTGTCCTCCCTCATGTAACACACGACATTTGCTACCTGTACAAGAACCATTTTTACGACTTCTTTTTTGACTGTTAACTTCAATTTTATATGATCCAGTAAAAAATTAAGACTGTTCTTGACAGCTGAATTAAACATTTCTGGCTGTGTTAGAAATAGTTTATATTACTTCTTGCTGAATTTTCTTGATGTCCTCTTTCATTTTTAAAACAGTGTGCTTAATCAAAGAAACTAAATAATACAAACATTTGCAGCAGTTTTTAGTACATATCACAACAAATAAAGCAAAATAATAAAACCCAATATAGTATATTTTATTATTCTAAAAATTGAAAGAATAAAAAATGCACATATAGTTATTAATATAATTAATGTTATAACAACACTATGCGGAGCACAATGAGAGTTCTTAATCATTTTCCACAAATTGTGAAATCAATAAAATTACAAACTGGTTGAGAATCACAAAATATTCCTATTTGTTTTAACAACTGTCTGTCCCGCCAAATCTTGGTGTAACCATGGTGATTTTAAAAAGAGATTTCTGTAGAAAGGTATATTTTTCAATTTGTTTTGGATTTGCTATTTGTAAGCAAAATGGTTGCACACATGCTTCTACCAATCCAACTCCAACTTCCAAGTACAATAGTATACCCTCTTTGATACACGATATTGTGCAAGAACTACATAGAAGTTTACATGTGATTTTTTTTTAATTCAAGGTTCATTGTTTCAATGTCTCCGCAAGCTGGAATTGCAACATTAATACCTTCAGAAGTCCATAATAATGAATCTCTCGTGATGGGTAATAACAATACCGATTTGCTGTGGGATTGCAAGAATTATGAAAACAAAATTTTTCATGTACTGTGACAAAATTGTTGTCATTATCAAGACACCCAAAGAATTTAAGCGGATTTTTAGTTATAATCTTTAAGGTTTTAACAAAATATTTTTAGCCTGTGAATAGTGAAACTTGATTTAGATTGTCAGTTTTTCCAAAAAAATTACATTCTTTA
Source organism: Microlaimidae sp. YZB2_3 (assembly GCA_030248175.1). NCBI lineage: Eukaryota > Metazoa > Nematoda > Chromadorea > Desmodorida > Microlaimidae > Microlaimidae sp. YZB2_3. The sequence goes on from JASAMX010024636.1 coordinate 37,721, forward strand.
CTCTAGTTTAGTGAACAAATAAAATCAAGAAAATCTGCAATAATAGTTGAATCATAATTCACACCAGAATTCGGTAAAGAATAGTTTAAAAAAGAACAACCTAAAGCCCATTTTGAACAGTTACATAATGGTCCACAAACTCCATTTCCATTCAAATGACATCTTTTACTGCCACCAAACTTCCTTTGTACAGATTTTGTTACCGTCAATCTGTTTGCAGAGCATAACAGCAGTGCCTTTGTGCTGATAAAAAGGGGAAACTTTTTTGATAATTGTTCCATAGCAGTTGTTTTTACTAATTTTTAAAGGTGTAACCACTACAAAGAAACTTAAAATAATTGTCATGATTGTGAGAATCAACAGTGTTGCTGAAGAACGATTTGTCATTTTTTGTTGTGATTTTGACTCAAGAAAAAAAATCATCAAAATCGATAACAGCACGTTTGTTCGATAAATTTTTAAATAATAGAATTTGTATATTCTTTTGCAAATATTATCAAAGCTAAAATAGTGATTTTTGATAGATGAAGTGTATGAAGTGTACGTTGCCTACGTTTGTCCCCCACTATAACTCAATAATCAACCTTAAAATAAGAAGATGTTTTTTGTCGTTAGGAGAATTAGCAAATAAATTTTGATTTAAAAAATAAATTTTTTGATTGGGTAATGTTCTCTCTTACGCATTGGAAACCATAAATAAATAATCAAAAAAAAAATATGTATGGATGGAATCAATAATTAACAAAGCAACATTTAAAAGCCATAGCTACGCACTAAAAACGTGCGGTTACGCTATACACTAAATATAAAAAATTGAAACGATTCATATACCCTCTAAAAGTTTTGTCACCAGTTCAGTTTATTAAATCTATCACACTTATTAAGCCTTTGTGAATAGGACTAAAAATATAATTTTTTTGGTTGCAGCATAGGTTGGCGAGACAAAAATACAAGTCTAACAAATGATGTAAATTAGTAATTTTGATTATAGTTAGTTATCTAATCTAGGAAAAATATCTAGTCTAGTCTAGTCCGGCAAAAATCAAAATTATCTATTTTTAGTCTAGTACTAGCTTGTTTATATAGCCTAGTACTAGTTATCGTTAAATAGTCCTAGTACTACTTTTATCACTACTGAGCAGTATTACAATTATTTGTTATTGCATAGCTAAGACTCTAATTTTTTACATTTAAATAAAAAATTCAATTTATCAATCATAAATAAAGTAATAAGAATGCCAACAAAGTTTTTCACATTGTAATGTAAATATGTGTTTTTTTGATAAATTTTTCACAAATATGTGTTCTATTGATAATATTAAAACTTTTAATAGAGCATCTCCTGGCAACGGAATTATTGTAAACAAAACATATGTCATTGCGCAGCTAAAACTATAGTTTATTAGATAATTTTTTAATTTGATTCAAAAAAGGAATAAACTAGCCTTGAAAAATGCTCTAGGAGTAGAGCAGGAAAAACGGGATGATTTCTCCATACGTTTAGACAGAAAAGACGTGGACTAGTCTGAGATGGACTCTATGTGAACTATAGGAAACTATGTGAAACTATCTATGTGAACTATTGGTTTGTCCAGCTACTAACTGAAAAAAACTTCTACCATATGATAATAATTTGTTTATACGTTAAGCTAATTCCACATTTATTCCACTAATTCCATTTATTCCACATAATTCCACATTTCCACGTTTAGCTGTTGCATTTTTTTCTTAGTCTGATGAAACGTCAACTAAAAAAATCATACTTACAGCAATTTTTGACAAGCGCGAAATCGCCCCTTTTTTAAATTTATACTTGTTTTTTTAAATAGGATTTTAATTGAAAAAGTGGGGGTTTTGCGCTTGAAAAACCCTTGAACCTTGAACCTTGAAAAACCCCAACCCTAAAAACATCCCCAAAAAAACTCAATAGGTCAGAGAAAAACCCTAAAGTTAGAGAGAAAAACGTCAACTTGAAAACACTGGCGCCTAGATTTCGGCGTTGGCGCCTAAAATTTGGAGTATAGGCGCCCGCTGACCGGTGGCGTGCAAAATCGCCATAAAAAAAGTGTTAAATCCCATGACAAAACTCATCATAACGTAGTGCTAATTTACCATAACAATCAAAAATGCATTTGCAAACTAAAATTTGTTTAAAAATCTTAGTTTTAATCATGAAAGCATTAAAAATGGCTTAATTTTTTCCTAAGTCTAAGCAAAACCCTAAAATCAAGCTAAATTTTATCATTGTAAATTTTATTTGTATTTTCCGAGCGTCAAAATTTAAAGCAAATATTACAAACACATTATATTTAAGGTGAATTCACACCACTCTATGGTTATTTTGTAACATTTATGGTAAATTTGGCCTTTGGTGAATTTGTTCATGGTGTTTTTATATGGACCCAGATGGCGCCTAGGCGCTGCATCTATGATGTATGAACATCTAAATGCATGGAATAAAACCCCCAAACTGCATGAAAAAAAAACGCACATGGGGGGTTATTTGATTATTAACAGAATCAAACGGGACAGTCCTCTAATGGAATGTTAACTACTGGTTAAGTTAGCTGTTTACTAAAAACAGCTTTTATTGCTTCAATTTTTCTTTTTTTCTCTGGTAAAATTTCACAAATTTTTGGTTTAAATTAAAAAAACATGATTTTTTTTCATAGTCCGCTAACATAGCCAGTTGTTAACATGTTATTTGTTAGTGGAATAGCTTAAGAAAACGTCTTTTTTAAAAAAAGACAAACTATATGACACTATTAAACAAAATCTTTCTTTTTCCTAAACCTAAGAAAAACCCAAAAAATCAAAAACTTATGATAGCTTTCTTAATTAATAGTGTGTTTCTTGTAAAAATATAATTTAATTTTAAAAGTTTAAGAAATTTAAAAAAAATTAATAAATGGTCTGTTTTTTTGAAATATAAACCAAAAAAGCAGCTAAAACCTACTTTAAGTTTTTGAACCAACGTCCCAAAAAACATAAACTTCTTACCTGTGAAAAAAATTGAAACAGGCCCCTACTATTAGGAATATTGGGAATATTACCACTGCAGTAAGATAAATATTTGCATATTATTATAACTGGAAAAATACTTGATGTTAGGTGGATATAACAAATAGTTTTTTTGTTTGCTATTATCTTAAGAAATCTCCTACAACTTGCGATTAAATAGAGTAATAAACATGAAATTTAGTAAACATATGTAAATAATAATGAGCTATCCATTGATAACACTAGTTTTGTTGCGGCGCTGCTGATTTGGGGAACTTAGATCTAAGGGTCCTAAGATCTACAGCTGCTACGTAACAATTTTTCGCAACCTAAAAAAGAAGGGGAACTTAGATCTAAGCGGCGCACAAACACGTGGCCCTTTCAAAGGGGTTGTCCATTAATAACGCAACAGCTTTAGTAATAATTTCAACACATTATAAACTTTTTAAAAAACCACTGAATTATTTTTTTTCTAAATATTTGCCGCAAACTTTATTATTGTTTCATATTTTAAAACAATGTTGTTAAACATTGTTGTTAAAATGAACAATAGGTTAAAAGGTTTTTTTAGTATTAAAATTACGTTATCATATTAAATGGTGCCGTTGTTTTTTTTTAATTTAGACCCTTTTTTATTTTAAAAAAATCTAGTCATAGTATAAAACTTGTTATAATATTTTGTTGTTTGTATTTTTTGTTATTAATATGTTTAACAAAATTAAATTTGTTAAAAATATAGTTGTTCAGTGGCGTGCCCAGGGGGGGTAGTGTTGTGATAGTTAGCCAAAAATCAAAGTAGGTAGTTAAGTAGGTAGTTAACTACTTTTAAAATTATAAGTAGGTAGTTAAGTAGTTAAATAAAATTACAAGTAGGTAGTAAGTAGGTAGTTAACTACTTAAAATTTTTAAACTAGGTAGTTAAGTAGTAAGTAGTTAAGTAGGTAGTTAAGTAGGTAATTTTTTAACTAAATATATACTTATATTAAAATCTTAGTAGAATTGTCACAATTAATAATTAACAATTTCCATATTTTATTGGTTTTTCGCTGGTTATTTATGTTTAAAAATACTTTTAAGACTGCTAGATAGTTAAAATATACAATGTAATATAATTGAAATTCAGAAAGTTTTTTACAAGAAAAAATTAATTTATTGTAAAGTTAACTTTAAAAATTAAACTAAATAACCCACTTGGGGTGGATTTAAAAAAAAGACAATATATTAACATTGTTTGTCTCATTTATATCATCTTGTTAAACAACGGAAGTGGGAGAGTGCAAATTTTGTTTAAAGGTGTGGTGCAAAGTCGAAGTTTTTGGCTTTGATTTTGATGTTTTTTTTTCGAAAACCTTACCCCTGCCCCCAATAGCCCACAAAAATTTTTTCAACAAAATATCTCCAGTAGTTTAGAAGTTGTGACCTCCCTCCCCAAAAAATTGCGTTTTTTGACAATTTTGTACGTGAAAGCTTGCTCAATGGCTATAATAATTTAAGTTACAAATTATGAATTCAAAAAAAGCGTCTACTTATTACTTTAATTTGATTCCTTGATCGTTAAGATTGGTGCAGTATTTGTCGAGATATTGCGTTTTCCTTACAAAACACCCGCGATTTTTTTGCTATAAATACGAAGCGACCGCAAAAATATTGGGCAAACTTCATCAATGTACTGCCGTCGTTTGTTTTTTTAGCAAATTAGTCGCGATTTTTTTGTACCAGAAACGCAATATCTTGACAAATACATGTACTGCACCAATCTTAACGATCAAGATATCAAATTAAAGTAGAAAGTAGCCGCTTTTTTGAGTGCATAATTTGTAACTTTTACCTATTGAGCAATCTTTCACGTACAGAATTGTCAAACAACGCCATTTTTGTGGGGTCATAACTCCTGAAACACTGGAGATATTTTGTTGAAAAAATTTTTTGTGGGCTATTGGAGACAGGAAAGGAGTAAGGTTTTCTCAAAAAACAATCAAAATCGAAGACAAAAAGTTTAACTCCTCAGTTCACCTTTAATAAAAACGAGCGTTTATGACCGACCCCTAGCTCACTATTTATTTTATAACTAAATTATGATTGCTTTCAAATACTTTCTTAACTTAAACATTTTTTAATCCGTAAATTGGAATTACAATAAATATGATCAATCCATTTCCAAAAAAATATAATTTTTTGCTTTTTTCTATTTAAAAACTAAATAAAAAATGATCCTATTTTACACTAGATTAAATAAAAACCAACAGATTTTTGTTCTATTTTAACTAAAAGAAGTAATCAAAGATAGCCTAATTATGATTTATTTCAACCATCTATTTTATGACGTATTTTTTAAAACTTAATTAAAGCATTACTACAATTTAAATTGGGGCCGGCCGACCATTCATTAATTTAAAATAAATTATATATATATAAATATTATTTTACTAGATTATGAATAAATCACACAATTTTCAGAAATATTTGTTTTCACTTTTAAAATTACGGCTTTTTAAATATCATATATTATGTAAAAAGTTTTTTTGAACTAAAAATAATCTTCTAAAAAAAAAATTAAAGAGCAGTGAGTCTATTTTTAGCGTATTTCAGAATTTTTATTTTGTTTAAAGTATCAAAAAGATTTTAATGCGAAATAGATCACTGTATAATATTATTTATTAAGTTTATAAAATCAGGTGAATTTACTTGTAGGTACAGAACCACCGTCAGAGCGTGTATAAATATTTAAATTGAAATTCTAAAATAACACCAGGAAATCTTGCACTCGGATAGGGAAGTAATGGATGTAAATTACGTTTTAAAAGTAAAAAAAAATATCGGCAAGACCATAATGTTGGGCCATTTTATTAAAACCGTGTGAAATAACTGTAATAAAAAGCCTACTTACAGATATTATGCACTTTTTGTGCGTTAATATTGCCATTTCGTTTACTTCTGTTCTTATCAGGGCTCAGGAGTTAATCCGTCAATTATCCTCCTGAGCTTCCTTTTTGTACCCTTCTGCATAAGTAAAATCTTACCTTCTACTCCAGACGTTATAACCATAATTTGGCGCCACAGTCACAGCGGTCAGCCAAAGGACCGACGAAAACATTTCTTCCGTTCTTTCTTAATTACCTTTATTTTTTGTGCAAAATATACTTCATGAACATACCTTTTTTATTCTCGCACATTTTAAAATAAATTTTTTGAATTACTTTTTTATATGTTTTATATGTTGTTTTCCACAAACATTTTTTTTAATGTTAGATAATTTTTGTGTAGTTTTAAAAAAGTGGTATGACAAAGTTATTTAAAACTAAATTATTTATTAGATTTACAAAAGTATTAAGTTTGTTTAATTGTAATTCCTGATTTATGTTTGTTGTAAAATTTAGAAAAAAAATAATTCAGTAGTTTTTAAAAGAGACTATAATGCATTAAAACCTGTTGCGTTATTAATGGACAACCTCTTTTAAAGGGCCACGTGTTTGTGCGCCGCTTAGATCTAAGTTCCCCTTCTTTTTTAGGTTGCGAAAAATCGTTACCTAACAGCTATAGATCTTAGGACCCTTAGATCTAAGTTCCCGTTACCGGGGAGAAACAAAAAAACATAAAAAAAACACAAAAAAAAAAAACAAAAAAAAAACCCCCAGACTAATCAGCATGAAATTTAGTAGACATGTGTAACTGATGATGGGCAATCGATTGGTGATGTTAGTTTTTTTATTTATCGTCAAGCATAAAACTTATAGCTGATTTATCCACGCTGAGGTGCATTAAATACGTGGCGGCGCTTCACGCTACAACAAAATTAATATCATTAATCGATAGGTCATCATTAATTATATATATATATATATATATCTATATATATATATATATATATATATATATATATATATATATATATATATATATATATATATATATATATAAACTTCATGTTTATTAGTCTATTTAATCTAAAGTTATGGCTGATTTTATTCACTTAGCGGCGCACTACGCGGCGGCGCTTCACGCCACAACAAAATTAATATCATTATTCTATAGCCCATCATTGATTATAGATATATATGTCAAATTTCATGTTTAAAAGTGTATTTAGTCAAAAGTTATTCCTGTTGTTTTCACGCGGCAGCGCTTTACGCCGCAGTATTTTGCGCCACATCAAAATTAAATATCACCAATGGATATCCTTTGGATGGATGGATTAATCTATTTATTTTAAAATTACAGCAGATTTTTTTCACGCGGTGGCGCATTAGGTATGTGTCGGCGCTTCACGGCACAGCAAAAATATTATCACCAATTGAAAGCCAATTATTGGTTACATATATAAACTATATTTTATCTTAATAAATCTATTTAGAGTTATCCCTGTTTTTGTCGCGCGGCGTCGCTTTACACCGCAGCGCTTTGAGCTGCATCACAATTATTATAACCAATTGATAGCGCAACAACCATTACATATGAATACAAATTTTCAAGCCTATTAGTCTATTAAATCTAAAGTTATGACTGATCTAAAAAACGTAGGTAAGATTACGGTTTTTTGGTCATTTGATCACAGTACCCTGCGAGCCACGCTTGCTGGAGTTCGCTCAAAGTGCATGTGGTAGAACTTTTTTTCAGTGGACAGCTGATCAAGCAAATTTTCTATGGTTCACATAGAGTTCATCTCAGACTAGTCCACATCTTTTTTGTCTAAACATACGCCTGGGGAGAAATCTCCCTTTTTCCTGCTCTACTCTTAAAGTATTTTTCAAAGGCTAGTTGTGAAATTTTTAGAACCACCACCAAAACCAATACAAAAATGTTCTTCAAAGAACGAAAAATCTGATTTGTACCTGGTAATAGATCAAAGTGGAAGTATATCTCCCCGAAATTTTCAACTGATGAAAGATTTTCTTTGCGATTTTGTGGGTGATTTACCGGTTCGCCAAGGCCAACTAGAAATTAGAGTGATTTTTTTTAATCATTTATTCAACGTAAAGCCTAGAAAATATACAAAAGCTGACGTTATATCACAAATATTGAACCATATACAAGAGAGAGGACAAACGTGTTTATACAAGTAAGATAATAAGGAATCAGGACGATTAATTCAATGTACACAAAGGTCTCAAGAAGAAATGGAAATAATTCGTATATAACGGTGGTTAACTAAAAGCATGAGTAAAAAAACTATAAACAACCGCTTGTATTATAAAAATGTTGAAAAAAAGAGCAAAACAGTTGGTTTTACAAACTTTTTATGCTCATTTTTTAGTTCACCAATGTCATATACCAATTACTTTCAATTATTTTCGAGACCTTTGTGTACATTGAATTAACCGTCGTGATTGTTCATGTTATATAAACGTAGTCAATTTTGTGTCTTAATAAAAACTACCGCTCTTAATGGAAACAGTAAACTAACATTTAGACTCACCAAAAAATTTTGATCAAATATAAACACCTAAGGGAAATTGTGTTATCTATATGAACTATATACCATACACAAAAACAAGAAACAATGTTCATAGTATTTCATTATTGACAATTTTTTTATTGTGTGTGTTTTCTCCCCAGGGAAGGGAATTGTATGTAAGTACGGAAATTTCAAGTCCTGCAAAGTTTTTGTTTTTTTTAAGTTTTAGCAGTAAAACTTACAGTTTACTGTTTTGTGTGTTTTTTTGCTTTCTCCGTAAATTGTATAAAATAATATACTTTGAGAATTAAATAAAAAATTAGTGTATTTCTAAATTTCAAACAGAGTTATAAATTTTAAACTCAAAGTATATTTTAATAAAAATAAACTTACAAATAATAAGTATAATATCGAACTTTCAAATAAATACTTTTTATATATTTATTGGGGTTAATAAAATGAATTGCGTCAAAATGCCGCCTTTTTCGAAATAATATTTTATGCTATTAAAAAAATTTTTATTAAGCCTTTAATCTACCTAAAATATTTTTTTAGTATTTATAATTATAAAAATAATGCTAAATCGTATTATAATTCAATTTAATTGCAAAATCTATTTTTTTAAAGAAATAAGATTTTTTACCATTGAATTTTGCCACGTTTTTTAACAAATGCCATACAAAATTAATTGGTTCTAAAAAAGCAAAAAAAATTTTAAACTTTTAAACTGTAACCCTTTGCTATTTATTCCGTTGCAAATCTGCAAAAGGAATTTCACACGACTGCTGCTTAATGTTAAACTTTGTGAACAATCGTCGAGCGCCACAGAACACATTGCAGCACTGACGCAATATACCTTTTGCGAATTTGCAGCGGTTTTTGGACGAAAAAATTTCCGAAGGATTAAAATTCGAGTAAAACGAAAAATAATAAAAAAAATTGTTATTTGTTTTAGAGTAAAAGGAAAAAAACCTTTATTTGTTTAAATAAAAGTAAATGTAACTTTTTACAACAATACTTTTTACACTTTACGTAGTTTAAAGCAATATTATACTTAATCATTTCTATTACTTTTAAAGAGTGTTCTACAAATAAAGCAGGAGTTAAAGAATTTTTATATGGGGAGTATGTTTTCATTAAAAAACCAAAACGTGTTAAAGAAACTAAAATCACAATTAGATGCCCATATAAAAAATTATTTGAAAATATCAAAATTTCTTTATTATACAATAAATTGAACATGTTGATAATTGTGGAAATAAAACTCTAAATCTAAAAAATAAAATTCTAGTCTTTAAGAATATTATTTTGAAGAAACATCTTTTTTAGAACTAACTTACCGGTACATGCTTTTATTCAACATTTTTCGGTCTAAACATACAGGAGGGGTTAAAACGCATTTTTTTTATTTTAAATTGATAGAAAATTTTTAAAACTTCATTACCAATTTTTTTTTAAATTAAAAAAACTTTAAATTGTAAAAGGTAAAATATTTAAATTTTTGCAAGTACAAGCGTTTATGTTCGCTTTTTAGCTTGTTTAAAGTTGTTAGTTTTAGTCATTTTAATCAGCTAACTTATTTTTTTGCAAAAAATCATAAAATAAATGTCACATGAACTTTTGCAATAAAATTGTTTTTGTGACTTTGCACTACTTTTTGTTTTTTCTCGAGATTTATCACAAACATATGGCCCAAGAAAATTTCCAATTATACATTTAAATTTTGAATAAAATTGTGCAAGAAAAATGCAACATTTCTAACGCACGCGACTTTCTGTGCATATACCACTGATTTCTTACGCAGACATTTATCCTGTTGTCAATACAAGTTTTTTCTGCGTAGTGCATTTCATGCAAAATTGGAAGAAAAGTTTTACTATGCACTGTAAAACACTAACACTGTGTTAAAAATTGCATAAAAATTAATTTAAAAAAAAACAAAACAAAAGTGCGTCTATGAAATAGAAGACAATAGCGGGTTTTCAGTATTAAAGTCGCACAAATCGGAATTTTAGAAAAATTTTAGTTTAAAAATTAGATTTTCACCATTTTTGCGTTATATATGCTTACTTTCATTTAAAATATAATTATAAAAACCTTGAACAAAATTGGCAATTTTTTTAAAAATAAAAGCTCAAAGATAATTTTGAATTTACTGAAATTTCTATTTGAATACCTAGCACTTTTACGGGTATTTTTAAAATTTTGGACCAGGTTTATACGGACTGGGCCCGTAACTTTTGGCAAGAAAATTCTGGACTGGGTGGTACATCTTTTAGACTGTGCCCAGTATTTAATATCATTAATTTTGAAACGTATTAAATGATTTCTTCAGCAAATTTTATTCAAAAACTTTTTCCAAATTAAATACAAACAGTTCACATTAATTTCTTGGTTTAAAAAATTCAAGCTTGGTGTTTTTTTTTAATTGTATAAAAATATTGAACTCGCTAAAAAAGTAGTATGACTCCACAAGGTTTTCCTTCCAAATAAAGCGGACCCAGTCCGAATAGACCCTACACAAAATTTATGAATACCAGCACAAAATTTATGAATTAGACAAATTTATTTATTGCTGAAACTATTTATTTATTTATTGCTAAAATTTACTTATTGTTTCAGAAATAAATTTAAAAATGGTAAAATAAGAAAAAGAAATCAACTTGAATTTTTTTATATAAAAAATGTTTTAATACTAAATTTTAAAAAAGTTTTATTAACACCTAAAAAGAAAAGTAAGAATATAATATAATCTAAACAAATGTGGAGTTGTACAATAAACTTTCATATAAAAACTCACACATGCGTGAATTTAATAGCAATTATTTCCGATTTCTTATACATAATTTGTAAATTAGCAGAAATCGGTAATAATTGCTATTAGATTTTTATGCGGCGATTTTGTAAAAGTGTCAGAAAAACGAGTTTGGTGTACAAAATATCCGTTTGAAAAAAATTTTATTGGGTGCACAGAAAGTAGTTTGTGCCGAAAAATTAGATGTGCATCATTTTTCTTTAAATTTAGTTTAAAAATTTACTGTACACATAGCCAAAAATTCTCTTGGGTTATATATTTTTAATATAATAATATTATAATAAATCTAATGTTTATTGTATAAGTCTTATGAATAGACTTTTATTTTCATACCCTAATTTTGTAAATAAAATTTACAAAATAGTTTTTAATGTTCAAGAAGTTATCAATTTTTTAGAATGACGACTCATGATTAAAATAAGAAATCTGATTAATATAGAGTTTCAATAAAATCTTAAAATATAGATAATAAATATTCTCCTATTGAAGCGATTACATTAGCTTTTCCAATAAAATTTTATATATTTATATATCTAAAATTTGTCAAACATGCTTCAAAATATGCATTCTAGGGGTCCTTCCCTCGGTTTGCCAGGTTGATTTGACAGCTAAATTGCCAGGGTCAGGGCCGGGGCTGGGGTAGGGGTACAGAAAATTGCGTTTTCCGAGGCCAGGGCCGGGGCCGGGGCTGGGGTAGAAAAAAAGTGCTAAGCAAAGCCTGGGCCGGGGCCAGGGCCCCGGTCGATCCCTAGGTGGACTTAAGTGTCTTCCCAAACTGAAACGACCATGACGTATGTAAGCTACATTGATATAACCAAATCTAAAGCAACAATTAATTAACTAAAATTGACTCTATAAAAGCAATTAGTAAATAAACGTAACTAATATTTTAGAAGCTGTTTAGTTTTGGGGACTTTAAACTATATTTATGAAATTTTTAATTAAAAACATCTCAATTAAGTAGTTTTGAGGTTTAATTAAATTTACTCTATTTTTATAATAGTGTGTTTACGCCATAATACTTAAAGTTTTTAAAATAAAAAAATGATGCATAATAAAATTCATGATTTCTTAATTTTGGTATTGTCATACAAGGCTCGACTCGACACACGAGGCCAGGGCCGGGGCCGGGACTGGGGTAGAAAAAAAGTGCTAAGCAAAGCCTGGGCCGGGGCCAGCACCCGATTTCAGTAGAGGGCACTAATGCAAAAGTGCCCCTTATTTGCAACCACTTTAGGGGCCCTTACGGCTGCGTCATTTCAGTAGACTTTTTTCGCATTAAAGTGCCCCTTTTTATAAGGGGCCCTAGCGCTATTTTTTAAGGGAGGTCGGGACCTCCCTAACTCGATATAAAAAATTAAAAATGATAACAATAAATCACATTAATTAGCAAAAAGAAAGAATACTTATTTAAAACTAATTATTTTAACAAAATATTAGTACATATTTTAACAAAAAATATACACATAATTCACAAAAAACATTTTTATAAATTATATTGATGGTAAGTTTGTGGAAAAAAAATTTTACAGCTTTTTGATTCAACGACATTCAAGTTTTTTTATGATAGAGAAAAACTTTAACCTGCTATATGATCATTCATCATAAATAGCTATTAAACTGTAACTGTACCACCATTTTTTTGGATCAACTCTTTTTTTTCACAAAATTTTTAATGACTGTGTTTAATTTATTTGGTTTTTATAGTATTCTGTTATATGTTATAATTCTAAACTTTATCAGATAAGCGTATAAAAATTTACAATTTTTGTTTAATGGGGTTTATTTTGTATGATATATTCCGAAAATCTTAGATAAAAAGCAGCGAAATAGTTTTATGCGTTATCTAGCCTGTTTTAAATACACAACCAGAATCATGCCTTTTGTTTTATAAATAAACGCATGGATTTCAACATCAAAAAAATTTTAAATCCTTCATGATTCACAAAATAAAAAAAAAATACAAGAAACTCTGTGTTATACTAATCAAGTAAAAATCAATTTTAAAAAATGTTTTTTATATAATAGTTTCTTTATTTTTTTTTATTAACACGAATATTTTTAAAAAAAAAAAACAAAAAAAAAAACACACACAACCCACAAACAACAAACCAACAACACCACCAAAACCACAAACACCCACCAGTGTAAACACACCCCCAACACAAACAACAAACCACAACACACACAAAACCCCCCAAACCACACACCAACACTTCCCAAACTGAAACGACCATGACGTATGTAAGCTACATGTATATAACCAAATCTAAAGCAACAATTAATTAACTAAAATTGACTCTATAAAAGCAATTAGTAAATACACGTAACTAATATTTTAGAAGCTGTTTGGTTTTGGGGACTTTAAACTATATTTATGAAATTTTTGATTAAAAACATCTCAATTAAGTAGTTTTGAGGTTTAATTAAATTTACTCTATTTTTATAATAGTGTGTTTACGCCATAATACTTAAAGTTTTTAAAATAAAAAAATGATGCATAATAAAATTCATGATTTCTTAATTTTGGTATTGTCATACAAGGCTCGACAGATTTCTTTTTACAGTCACTAAGAATTCAAAATTTGAATTTTTGACAACCAACCGGTCTTTGGACGTCTTTTTATGGACGCCCATTCTTTGCGCTGATTGACTGCGCTCTTAGAGTGTCGTTGGGTGAAAGTGACGTCAGCAATTGTCACTTTCGAGCTCTCCCTTCACGCAAAAAAAAATGGACGGTGCTGGCGAAAGAGCAGACTCCTCATTAACACCGCCTCCGCCAATCAATATGGGATGAATGAATCAAAACAAACAGTAATAATTTAAGAACAAACTGAAACGATTATATAAATCATTAAGTCAGAAAATAGAAAATATTATCACAAAATCTACAATATTAGATAAAATAATTTTATATAATTAATTAAATCATGTTTGTGAGTAATGGGCGAAGGGCGTTGTTTTCCGCCCCATATCTGATTGACTGGCAAGACGTAAATAAGGCGTCTGCTCACTTCATGTCACTTTCACCAAACAACGCTCGACGAGCGCAGAAAATAGCGCAAAGAATGGACGTCCATGAAAAAGATCTGTTCCATAAGTTTGTTAGGGCGAGACGTATAAATGGGTGGAATTCATATGACATTTCAGAGCTCTTAAAAAACCAGGGTGATAGATCAGAAATTACAAAAAATTTGCAAAATAGAGAAAATGTGCAAATAGCTTTTTAGTATTGTTTATTATTTTTGAGCGGTAGTTATTACTAAAAAGCATGGGGGCAACCACGAATGAAAGATCACAAAATCATGCAACGCTTTGGTTTTTGTAGCAGGGGGCTCCGCGCCTTGGCAACCTTCGAATGGTTCCCGTGGGGTGTACCTGCGCAGGCAGCCTTCAGGCAACCACGAGGTCCCGTATGGGGGTTCTTACGTAACTTCTAGATAGAAAATAAGCCATATAAATATATTTCATAATCTAGAAATAGGAAAAAAGCCATATAAAATATATACTTCACAAAATAGCTAATTAATCGCGATAACGCAAACTAGGCGCTTCCAGTCCTCAGGGTTCTCTCAGCAAGAAGCCCAGAGCGGCTGTGAGGAATTTTTATGCGCGATTATACATACCCTATGGTTACGCGTATGTGCTTTATTTTTAGTAACCGTTCCCTCAGTAATAGCTTGTTGTTGCGTCCGCTGCTGGCGCAAGAACATTCAGCAGGTGGCCTTGGACTAGGACGTGCAGCGGAGGGCAGGAGAGGTTTGTAGCCCTCATAGTCATAACAAACACTATAAATAATAAATTAAAATTTTATCAATGATTTTACATATTTAAAAAATACATAATTAATTGCAATTTAAAGTAATAAAATCAAGCTTTAAACAATCTATAAATTTTTTAAATTTTTTTTTTTGATTTTACACTTTACATTTTTTTAATATTTTGTAACTTATAAATTTTTCCAGCATGTTTAGGTGCCTTAAATAATTTTTTTTCTGAGGGGGCATTCTGCCCTCCCCCGACCCCTTTACAAAAGGTTTTTCCCCTTAACCCCGCTGGAGAGTTCTAGCACAAACCCCTTCAGGGTTAATTTCCCCAGTTAAATTATTATATTTAAAACTTTTAAAAAGTTTTCTAATGGTAGTTTTTGACATGGTTTTAAAATAATTTTCCTGAGGGGTTGGCGCCCCTGAGAGCCTCTTAAGTTAGGGGGGCTCCGCCGTCCCCAAACCCCTCACCACCAGCCCTTTGTAAGGTGTACCTTCCCTACACCCCTGGCTACAGCCCCGCAGGCCCCTTCAGGGCATGTATTTTTCCCTTTAAGTATGAGTCCTCCCAAGTAAGATCACTTAATAAACACAGACCTTATTGTGAGATAGGCGATTAACATCCTTAGTGTAATTTTACACCTATTTTTTTGTCTATGTTTATTTACCTTTATTTCTTTTATCTTTGTCTTAGTGTACCTTAATTTTTTTTCGTTATTTTATTTTCAATAACATTATTTATTTTATATTATTATTTTTATTATAATAATAAGTGGAAGAAGATGAACATAAATTACAAAATTTTTCCAACGTTCTCTAATTATATTTTGCGCGGTGCTGCGGGGCTAAAAACCGCTGGTGATTTTTACGATTCGGTGCAAAAGCACACCCTAGAAAAAATGCACCCTCGAAAAAAGGGCCCGATTAGTGTAAAAACTCCAAAAAATTATGAAAAAACGCACCCGCCTATGAAAAAAGGGCCCCATGACGGAAAAAGTCAAAAGGAAAGAACGCACCTTGGAAAAAATGCACCTGCGAAAAAAGGGCCCCACTAGTGTAAAAACGCTGAGAAACTATGAAAAAACGCACCAGCCTATGAAAAAAGGGCCCCACAATTAGAAACTATTTTTTTGTTACGTAAACAAGTAATCTGCGAAAAAAAAGCATGTGCGTGGGAAAACTTTTTGATGAAGCGGTGATAATTCAAAAAGTCGAACAATACAAACAGCTTGTAGAAAGTATGAAATGTAAGTAGTATGAAAGGAAAACATTTTTTAAGAATAAATAGCTTGTTTAGTCTATTTATTCTATAAGATATAAGTCTATAAGTTACAGCTGATTTTTCACGCAGTGGTGCATTAGGCATGGGGCGGCGCTTCACGTCACAGCAAAAATAATATTAGCAAACGATAGCTCATCATCATATGTATACCAAATTTCATTTTATGTTTTTTCACGCAGTGGCGCTTCACAACGCAGCGCTTTCCGCCCTATTAAAAGTTTTATAACCAATCTATAGCGCAATATCCATTACATATGTATATAAAATTTGATGTCTATTAGTTTATTTAATCT
>JASAMX010024637.1:0-28696 GCA_030248175.1 Microlaimidae sp. YZB2_3
AGCTAGTGGTGATGTCGTTTACTTCGTCAAGCAAATAGGAATTTCCCCCGACAATTGGGTAGTGGCGCGGGGTAAACCAAAAGTTAATTAATCAAAACCAACCAAAATAGGGGTGCGGTCCTACAGGATTACGATGTAAACTTTTTAATGCCCGTTCTATAAAAAATAAAATCCCTCAATTAAATGCGCTTTTAGGTAATAATTTTTTCGATATCTTATGTACAACTGAAACATGGAATGATGAAACAATTCCAAATGCTTTTTTAACTGCTAATAACCCTTATTTTGTTTTACGAAAAGACCGAGCGCCAGTTTTGAATAAAAAAGTTGGTGGGGGTGTGGCAATGTTTATAAAACGTACAATAAATTTTGTTCAAGTTTTAATACCAAATCATTTTGAAGCTATAGACGCTTTATCTATTGACGTTTTTGGAAAGATGAAAAAATGCGCCTAATTTGCATATATCGGGCCCCTAGTGAAAAAGGAGGAGTAGAAAATACAGTTTCTCATATGCGTCTCATTTCTGAGTTAGTTACATACCTATCTGAAGTTAACTACCCTGTGGTTTGGGTGGGGGACCTAAATGTCCCTCACATAAATTGGAAAAATTTCCAAATAAATGCAGGACAAGAGTCCGTAGAAGATATTATGCTCGACACTTGTGCTGAAAATAACTTTGTGCAATACGTGACAGAACCAACCCATAATGCGGGTAATATTCTTGATTTGGTTTTGTGTAACTCAAATCAATTTGTAACTGATATATCTGTAAACGAACCTTTCACCTCCGAATGCGATCACATGACGGTGGATTTTGAGCTTAATATAGGAAATGTTTTATAGTCAAATAAAAAATCGCCATTTTAAAAAGGCTGATTTTAAAGCTATAAATGAATTTCTTTCTAAAATTGACTGGAAATCCATTTTCGCATCTTTGCAATCGGTGAATGAAATTTATAATCGTATATGTTCTATTCAATATGAATGTATAGAAAATTTTGTGCCAATTTTTTGCCCTAATGCAAAAAAAGTTAATTTTAGTAATCATTTGCTCCAAAGACTTTTTGCGCGTAAAAAGAAATTATATTATTTTAGTAAAAAAACAAAAGTCGGAAAAAGCTTATACAAATCTTGTGCCAAGCTTTATGATCAATCTGTAACGGATTTTCAAAACGAAAAAGAAAATAAAATTGTATCCTCTGGCAATATCAAACTTTTTTACGATTACGCCAAACAAAAAATGTATAATAAGCCAATCATACCCACTCTTAAACGGGAGGATGGTACTGTAATTTTTAATGAAAAAGAAAAATGTGCACTTTTTAATCAATTTTTTGTAAGTGTTTTTACCAAGGACGATAATGAAAACCCAACAATTGCTAAGCGACATAAAAATAACTGCGGTCTTAATATTGTTAGTTTTCCAACAAATATAGTACTCAAAAAACTTAAAAAACTGCCTGCCAAGTGTTCTAAATCACCTGATGAAATACCATCTATATATTGGAAAAACGTCTGTGATTCTGTGGCTTTGCCACTTGCTAAATTATATGAATTAAGTATGCTAACTGGATCTGTTCCTGATATTTGGCGTGACGCATTTGTAGCGCCCATTTTTAAAAAAGGAATAGCGTGCTTAGCTAATAATTACCGTCCCATTTCGCTTACATGTGTTAGCGTTCGTGTAATGGAAAGCATAGTTAATGACTCATTGTTAAAATATTTGCGTTCTAATAACCTCATATCAAAGGAACAATTCGGTTTTTTATCCAAACGCTCTACCGGCTTGCAACTGTTGTCAACTCTTAACGATTGGACAAAAGCTCTTAATGATAAAAAGTCAGTACGAGTAGCTTATATTGACTATGCCAAAGCTTTCGATTCAGTCTGCCACTCAAAACTAATCACTAAACTTCAGGCATATGGTATAGGTTATGAACTTAAAAACTGGATTGAAGCGTTTTTTTGTCCAACCGTCGTCAGTGTGTTGTTTTAGGAGATAGTATGTCTGAGTTTTTGCCTGTTACAAGTGGCGTACCTCAAGGTAGTGTCCTTGGCCCATTACTTTTTTTAATTTTCATAAATGATTTACCAGAATCTGTAGGTTCTGATGCTGTAATTAAAATGTACGCCGACGACACTAAATTGTATACGATACTTGATAAAAATGAATCTGATGAGAAATTTCAACTTGCGCTTAGTAAATTTTCTAATTGGTCCAAAAAGTGGCAATTGTCTTTGGCCTTTAATAAATGTACAGTATTATCAATAGGACAATTTGATGAAATAAAAATTTATGAAATAGATAATCATATGTTAAAAAATGTAAACATGGTTAATGACTTAGGTATAAAAATAACTGTTAATTTAAAATCCTCTGTGTATTGTAAAGAAATTACCCATAAAGCCCTTTGTAGAATGTATATGTTATTTAGAATCTTTAAAACTAATAATTGTAATATATTGTTGCGTGCTTACACAACTTTTATTAGACCGTTATTAGAATATGAAACTTCTGTCTGGTCACCACAATATAACAAAGATATTATATGTGTCGAAAAAGTTCAAAAATTGTTTACACATAAATTATACAATCGTATTTGCAAGCCATGTGTACCTTATTCTGAAAGGCTAAATTATCTTGGTCTAGAAAGTTTAGAAAAAAGGAGAGTACGCAATGATTTATTGATGTGTTATAAAATCTTAAATAATCTTGTTGATGTAAATTGTACAGATTTTTTTAATTTTTTTAATTACAACAAAACTCGTGGAAATGGACAAAAAATTGCTAAAGAAATGTCAAAAATAAACGTAAGAAAACATTATTTTTCAGTTAGAGTATGCTCTTGGTGGAATCAACTTGATAAGTCAATTGTCTCAGCCAAGTCATTAAAACTTTTTGTCAAAAAATTGGCCGATTTTGACATTTCCAAATTTTGTTCCGTGTATTCCTAACATATATTTCTTGGAAGAATAATTAATGTATTTTATTACTTTATATTGATTTTGTCTTTAATTTTATTTTGACTTTCAACCTTAACTCGTCTATATAAGTGCCTTTTGTGTATCTTTTTATACAATGTGCCTGTACGACGATAAACATTTACATTTACATTCCTTTGGCTTGGACCTTCATAATGAATCTCGCATTTTTTGCACACACAAGATAGCATAAATTATATTTTTAAAATCTTTCAGTTGTTTATACGGTTAATATTTGTAAGAAAAATTTGTTTGTTGCAATGAGCAGTTAAAACATATTTAGTATTTATTTATTCTTAGATAGAATATTTTGTTTTCTTACATTTTATGTTTGATGTACTAAGTTAGATATAAAAAAATAATAATAGTGACGTTCTACTTGCGAATAAATTTAGTTCGCAAGTTAATAAAAATTAATTTTTTAACAGATTCGTTTCATTTTTACATGTAAAAGTCTATTAAATTTAGACACATTTCTGCTGGTAGGAAATATAGTACTAAAAAACTGTATTTAATTTAATTGAGACAAAGGCAAAAAGAGCCACAATGTGTATAAAATATATGCGACTGTGACTCATTTTACGTTTAAAATAAAACAGTCAATGATCACAGAATGGGTTACAGTCACGTGTATTTTATAATGACTGCGGCTCATTTTGCCGTATTAACAACGATTTACACTACCCGCCTGAGCAGTGATAAAAATTGCAGAGGGTTAAATTAATCATTCTTCTTAATATGCAAAATTAGTTAATTTTTATATATTTGTGATAACGCGGAATTTAAAAAATTTTGCGTTGTAAATTGTTTTTTAATAAGTTAAAACCGCACAATTTTAGTTGGTCATTTGCCATAGACTAAAGCTAAAGTCTTTCAGGCTGAAATTACCGGCATAACCGATCTCCGCCAGGAAAAAATAAAGAATAAAATGCGAGAGCGAAGAAAAATTAAAAAAAAGTTGCCAGCGGTTATGTAACCAATTGTTATTTAGTTGCGTCACATATTTCCCTGCACGTGATATTTCTTAGAGAAAGAGTGGTTACTTGAACATTCTGCTATTTTCACCCTGATGGAATTAATCTTTAGTTTTGAATAAGGGTTTTTTAGTGTAGGAAGAGGGTACATTGACAACTACGCCAATCATACGTAGGGGGGAAATTGAGAAACAGCGAGCGACTAGTACATTTTACGTTTTTAAATATTTCAAATATTTATTGGTTCAATATCTCGATCGCTTCCCTTCAAATTTCTTAAATACTTCATAATATTACAAAACCAAAAGCATTTTTGGGAATACTTAGTTTTTTTTGCCGCTTCGTAGGTACAGCGCTGCTGCCGCGCATGCTTTCCACTTTCTTAACGTTTCAATACAGAAAATGATTCTATTTAAAAGTTTTGAAGGGACTTTTAAAAATTAATGGACCTACCTAGCATAACAAAAATAGGGTCCACGATCCCGCCACGAAGCAAAGTTCTACTCTCATTTAATAGATTTCAATGTAATATTTTTGAAGCTAGAAATACTACAAATAATAAAACATCTTATTTGAAAGATTTTAGCGGCTTTTTTTGTATTAAACTAAAACATTACAAACTGTTGCTTTTCTGATTAACCTAAAAAAATTTCATACGAAAAACTTTATTTATGCAAAAAAATAGCTTTATACAGTGATCAAAAGTTAAAAAAATACTCGAAAATGCTTTAATATTGTTGTTAATTCTTCGTTTTTTGAGAAAATTTGGAAAAAATCTTTTATTTCATAACAAATTCTGATTTCGCGGCGGGACCACCGACCTAAAATTTTGTTATGCTTGGTAGGTCCATTTTTAAATTTTGAGTAGTTTTACAACCATAACATTAAACCTATGTGGGCGTTAAATTCAGTTTCAATGCACAAATTTCAGCTTTATTTTTGCTAATTTAAAATTAATGTTCAAGAGAATACTATTTTAGTGATGATTTGCAACTACTTTGATGTTTAATCAAAAATCAAATGTTAATTTAGCACAAATTGTTATGTTAAAACACTTCAAGATAGTGAAACATATTATCGGGTAACAATTTTTATTATTAAGTATAGGCTTAAACTAAAAAAACTAAGAAAATTACGATTTTATCGAATTTTGTTTTTTTCTTTTTGTACCCTCTCTCGTACAGTAAAAGGCGCTAATTCAAAACTAGTTTATACATTATTCATAGTATTATTATTATGATGGGCCGTTAAAAGCTGTTATAGCTATGCTATTTTATCCTTTTAATCAGTTACGGATGACTTGTGGTTTTACTAAATACGCTTATTTAAACGTTTTAGTGACCGAATTTTTTAACTCAACCGTGTATTTAACCTTTTTTATTAATAGCGTGTCTCGAATGCAGAACCCTCTTACGTCAACTGTCTAATATTCTACGCTTTTATGAATTCAAACAAATTTAATTTTTCTATAGAAAACGAAAATAATAAACATAAAAAACAACAGCTTTTGTTGTTTCTATAATATTATTCATAATTATTTGTTCTTGCGGATCGTGTGCAAACTAAAAAAAAGGAAAATCAAATTATAAATCAATATTAAGAAAGAACAATATTTTGTTTGCAGGTTCGGAAAAATATTACTTCAATAAACCGGATATAAAATTGGGTTCCATTTATTTTTGAATAGCGTGGAGCAAATTGTACCTGACTGATACCATTTTACTAAAAGTATAATAAAATTATTGCATGAATACAAATTCCACTAAATACGCCGTAACCACGTGTTGTTGAAATGTCTTATACTAATGTGTAATTTCTCTATTTTTTTCAAAAGATCTTGTAGTTTCTTTGTAGTTCCTTTTTTGAATGCTAAATAGGAATAAATGGATATTTTAATAGTTGATATACATATTTACTTTTTAATAAAAACTAATATACGAATATGTTTAGTAATATAATTAGCTAGATTATTAAATTTATTTTATTTAGATTAACTTATGTTTTAATATTTTCTATAACTTCATACTTAAGAATTATTCATATCAATTTGCGGCAATATACATCTAAAAGTCAAAGCCACTTGTCATAAAACTAGGAGAAAAACCTGATGAAGAGTGCTATTTTGATAACATATTGTTTAACACGCTTATCGTGGACCGGCCCAAGAATTTTATTTGTCAGCTTGAAACTTTTATTTTTAATGAACACGTAGATATGAAGTATTTTGTACTGAGATCTTAAGTATAATCAGTCATGGCGGTGATACTTCAAGATTTTCGTGCCAGGTTGTAAATTTCTTATAATGACTAATAGGAGATAATAAGAGTTTTGCATATTAAATTACTGTATTAGGAACAAATAACAGCTTATATGAAGTTAGAATTGCGTAGCTAAAGAGTTTTTATTAAAATTTTTAGCTGTATTAAATCATCCGTG
Organism: Microlaimidae sp. YZB2_3; assembly: GCA_030248175.1. Classification (NCBI taxonomy): domain Eukaryota; kingdom Metazoa; phylum Nematoda; class Chromadorea; order Desmodorida; family Microlaimidae; species Microlaimidae sp. YZB2_3. Next base: position 6,394 of record JASAMX010024637.1, read on the forward strand.
TTTACATATAACAGTGGTTTTTAAATGTTTTTTTACAAGTAGTATTCCTAAAACAATTTATTAAAAGCTTTATCTATGCGGTTGTTTTGCATATTTTGAAAGCAACAACAACAACATTCTGTCAAAGTTTTTTTTTAATTTTAAATCAAAATATCTAAATTAATAGAATTTTGTCAAAAGAACTATTAAGCTTAGGATAATTTATATTTTGTCTAAAATATTAAAAATGTGGCGTTCTGAATTGGCAAAAAAATTGTTTAAATATTTGGGTGTAAAATAAGTTTTAAATTAATTGGTAAAATTTATTTCAAATGAATATTTTTTGCTCTAAACTTAGTTTTTTGTTTTTTTTTTAAACTCGTAGTACTGTAAAAGTGTTCCCTTTCTCATGTTTTGAGTTAACATATTCATTATAGTTATTTTTTTAGGTGTCTAGCAATTTTGTAGTTGTCTAGCAAAAGCAATTAAAAAACTAATATAAAAATTAAATTTCGTTGCTAAAAATAATTTGAACTGTTTTAACTTATTTTTTAGATATGATTATTGTTTTCGAAAACCGCTGGCTTTTGTGGCACTCGAAAAGCTGGGTCAATTCTGTGAAACTCGATCAATTTATGAATCTCACATCATAAATAATTTGCATACGGTGCCGTTTAATTTGCATGAGCATGGGTTTTGATCAGCAGATTAAACTTTCAGGGTGATAATTCAGCATTCAGCATTTTAATATACATTCAGCATTTTCAGCATTCAGCATTTTCTTTGGTTTTCCAACCAAAGAATTGAGGGAGTCAACAGTTGTGAACACATTTTCCAGCATTTAATCTCACTTACGTAAGATTTGACGATTATGAGTCGCTTCGAAGGTTTAAGAATTCTTTTAATCAAAAATGAAAATAAAAAAATGTTTAAAGTTCAAGTTTGTTTTTTTCGAACCGGGGCCCATTTAATAATTTTAAAGAATAACAGGTTTTTTTCTAATAGAATCCGAATGCAAAAAGCGGATGTATCGTACCAAGGTACAAAACCAAAAGACCATTAGAAGTTTGGGATGTAAACTAAAAATTTTTCAAAAATTATTGAAAAGCGGGTGTATCCGTATCGTATCCAGGTACGAAACCAAAAAACTATTTGAAGTCTGGGCTGTAACCTAAAAATGGTCCAAAAATGATTGAAATAGATAATTATTTTTGTGAGAATTTCAAACTAACGGTAACGTTTATTTGTACAGAAATTTTGTTAGCGTATAGATTTTTATATTAGACATACTTTCATATAACTATCGTCTTAATCAACCAAACCATTACCGAGATATGCTCACCTGATTTTTTTTCATATCTTAATCACTTTTAAACAGACTTTAATATTAATCAGCTTATACAATGTATCAACGCAAATTTCTTATATGTTTATAAATCACAATTTTTTGCATATGTTAATTTGTTTGGTTGGTGAAAGGCTACACGTTTGAAAATTGTATTGCAGAGGAATATATTATATTTTTCAACATACAGTATATTTTTCTTTACAAAAAAGCACCTTTGTCAAATAATGAATTCAAAAAAACAAATAGAAATAATAACAGGTTATTGTTTATTTCAAGCACCGGGAAACATATTTCTAATGAAGTGCTTGTTAAGAAATTGTGAATTTAGGAAATTTTAGCTACATAGGAAAGCAAAAATCCTTTTCGGACCAAATTCGATCGAGAAAGTGTTTGTTTCTTAAGTTAAGGTAAATTTTGAATAATTATTTTCCCTAAATCATAAATCCTAATGCTTCCCTGCTAAATCTCGGTCAATAAATTTTTTCTCTCCGAAAATTGGGTAATTTTTGTAAAATACTATTTAAATAAAAAGCGCAGTTTAAAGTTAGTTTTTATTAACATTTTAATGGTTATAGTTTTTATTGTTCCGTTTTAAATAAAACATCATTTTTGCAAATAAAGTTCATATTATATTCACCATTTTTTAAACGTTTTGTTACAAGAGTAATTTATTGGAAATAAAAAATACGCATCAGATATATGTTTACTGGTATTTTTTGTATTTAGATTTAGGTGCAAAAAAATGTCCACAAAAGCCTTAATTTAAGTGAGTGTAACTCACCAGTGAAAGTATATTTTGCTGACAAAATTATATTTCTTTCATTCGTTACACTTGCAATTTCTCTTTTGTTTTTAATAATTTAAAATTATTGGTTGCACCAAAACTCACTGCAAAACTATATTGCAGTGTTGGAAAAAATTACTTTTATTTTTACCAAAACCAAGAGTAGATATAAAACATAAAAATGTTCGTCTACACACTAAATTTTTTAGTAACATTTTGCTAGAAAAGCCGCAATTGCGCCTTTTCGTGTGACTTTTTAATCAAAAATCCGCCATTTTTTACTGGTTTTCCCGCGCTATGATTTTTAACACAGTGTTAGATTTCTTGCAATGGGGATTGCGACTCTTTTGCACTCAATACTGCTTTCTTTGCACTGAGATTATTTTTTTTCTTGCAATGGGGATTGCGACTCTTTTGCACTCAATACTGCTTTCTTTGCACTGAGATTATTTTTTTTCTTGCAATGGGGATTGCGACTCTTTTGCACTCAATACTGCTTTCTTTGCACTGAGATTATTTTTGTACTGCGAGTCTGGTTTTTTGACTTTAAGATTTATAAACTTTTAGTTTTAATAAAATAGAGTAACTTTCTAATGTTTTATGGTTGAATTATATCTGGCTGACGCTGAAAATTTGAATGCAGACATGAGGGGACCAATTAAAATTGTGCGGTAACGACATTTTTTTTTAAACAAATAAGAACGCAGAATTTTTTCTAATTCCACCTTTTCACAAAATATACGAAAATTACCAACTTTAGCCCTTAAAAAATTTGCATTTAGGTTACAAAGTAAGTAATTTGATAGATAATTTTTAAAATACAAGTTTTAATCTTTGTTATTAATCCGCTTTAGTTCAAAATTTTTAAATGTTTTTGTTGTGAAATAATCGATTCAATACTACAAATATCGCGGTCAGGTAGATTTTATTTGCCTATAAATAAAAATAAAAAAGCTTCGAAGTGTTTTACTCCATTGTCATTGACTACCAGCGTCTGTATTTTTTGTGCAGCCAGACTCGTAATGCTAAAATAATCGAAATGCGAACTAAGTGCAAAAAAAGTTGCAGTCCTCAAGAAAACTAGCACTGTGTTAAAAACTAGCATAAAATGGCGGATTTTTGCTAAAAAGGTGACAGAAAAATTTGGATTTCGCAAGTTCTAACAAAATTTAAGTAATTCTATTTCAAGTAATTCTATTTTTTGTGTAAAAACGTTTGAATCCGCGATCTGGATGCTGTTTCATAAAAGTTACAAACATTCAATTTTCTTTGTAAAAGTCCATTTTTTCTTTGTAATTGACATTATTCTGGTCTTTGCCAGCAGTAATTTTGCCGAGTTCACGTTTTAATGGTCAAAGCGCTCGTTTTTTAAAAGATGGCGGCTAAAAGACGTACAGGTGTACTATATCAAACACGAAGTACGGTCATTTTTGTTGAATCAGCCCATTGTATGTTTAACATTAGGATCTTTAAAGTTACAAAAAAAAAACTGAGATTTACAAAAAAGAAAGGGGTTTTTACAAAAAAAATGAAATGTCCGTAACTTTTATGAAACAGCGCCCTGGTCTGAATAGGTCATTTTAATTGCGGAAGAGCCAATAAAAATCACCAATTTCGACGTAGGCCGGAATTCACAAAGCTGGGTATACACGGTGTATACACCGTGTATGTGTATCCCGTGTATACACCGTGTAAACTACGGTATATTTGGGTGCTAGCACGGTGTTAGTTAATCCGGACAAGTTAACACCGTATAGTCCCCAAATAAACCGCAGTTTACACGGTGTATACACCGGATACACATACGCCGTGTATACCCCGCTTTGTGAATTCCGGCCGTAATGACCAAATTTGCATAGCTTAAGGAAGTAATTTTGAGTTTTAACGAAAATTTATTTTGCGTTTTCATGGGGTTTTTTTTGACCACTTTTTAACATTTTAAATTTAAATAATAGAAAAAAATTTTAAAATAATATTCTAAAGTTTATTATTCTTTCAAAACTATTAAATTTAGAGACTTGCTGCTGCCAGCATATGGGCTTGGAATGCTTCCAAATTTTAAATTCCTCATTTTTGACAGCTAATATTAAGCTTAATATTAAGTTTTTTTACACAAACGATATATCAAAATTCGCGATTTGTGATAAATTTTACATTTTGATAGTTTTTTTAAAAATTTTGAAAAAAATTTTCGGCATTTGTGTTTGGCCACCCTAGCCCCCGGGGGTCAACCCCCCCCCAAAAAAAAAAATTTTATGTCAAAAGTAAGGGATAAAAAACGGCGAACATTTGATATATAACAATATAGTCAAAATCGTACACACGTTAAGCAGGACGCAAAACAAAACCTATCTTTTTTGCGGTGTATTAATTTGGCGAAAAATCGCGAAAACCGCGCGCTTTCAACGCATCATAAAAAAATTTGAGCGAGCCGATTTCACTCAAATTTTCAGAAAAAACTCAAAAAAGTATGTTTTAACAGCATATCGAGCGGCGTTTCTTATCTCTTACTAATAAAAAAGTTTTGTGTTTTTTTTTGGACCAGGGGCCTGTTTCATAAAAACATATGTAAATTCTCATTTTACGAATCTCCACCTATTTTTTGTAAAATACACGATAAAGGTTTTTCGAGTTGTAATCCAGGGGGAGCATCTGCGCGCACTGCTCTGTGCTGATTGGTCGCAGCGACTTCATTTAATCTCCGCTGACCGATCAACATTCGCCGTGTCCTATATCGTCTATTATGTAATTTACAAAAAATAGGCGGAGACTCGTAAAATGAAAATTTACAAACGTCTTTATGAAATAAGCCCCAGGCCTATTTCATAAAAATTGCTTGTAACTAATTTACAGCTGTAAATTAATAAACACATATTTTTCTTTTGTATTTTTTATTAAAAAGTATATTAATAAAATTGCATTTAGAATTTTAAAAATTACATGTTTGTAAATTCCGTAAATTCTACAGTTACGTACGTATTTTTTAATTACTAAAATAAGAAGAAATTAAATGCGTTTATTAATTAACAACTAGCTCAACTCTTGTCTTGTAACTGGCAACCGTTAAGATTATCTTTTAAATTTGTATATACGTCATGATCGACCGCACAATTGGTCAGATCACAAAATCGTGATTATCAATCGATTCTCCGTTGTCAGTTGTATATATGTTTGTTAAACGACCATCAAACTTTACACCTGTGTTTTTGGCTGTGCTTCACGGTATAAGCTTGCTAACTGTAAATCCCTATTACATTGACTGCACAAATGTCAAATCAAAATGACATCGCTACCAATCGATTCTCCATTATACAAGTTCTATCTATCTATGTTCTGAATTTCAAGTCATATAAATTTTCTTCGGTCAAGTTATAAATGTTTTAAATAAAATTTGCATATAAGTCATGGTCGACAGAACAAATTATTGGATCACAAAATCGTGATTAGCAATCGATTCTCCGTTGTCAGTTGTATATATGTTCTAAATTTCAACTTATATAGAGTAGATTCGGCCGAGTTATAATTGTTTTAAATAAAATTTGCATATACGTCATGATCGACCGCACAATTTGTTAAATCGTAAAATCGTGATTATTAAAAGATTCCCCATTGTCAGTTGTATCTATGTTCCGAATTTCAAATCATATAAATTTTGTTCAGCCGAGTTATAATTGTTTTAAATAAAATTTGCATACGTCATGATTGACCGCACAATTTGTCTGATCACCAAATCGTAATTATCTATCGATTCTCCGTTGTCAGTTGTATATATGTTCTAAATTTTAACTTATATAGAGTTAATTTGGCCGAGTTATAATTTTTTAAAATAAAATTTGCATATACGTCATGATCGACCGCACAATTTTTCAAACCACAAAATTGTGATTATCAATAGATTTGCCATTGTCAGTTGTATCTATGTTTTAAATTTCAACTTATATAGAAGTGATTCGGCCGAGTTTCTCAAAATCAAAAAAAGCGTTAGGAAGTTTCTCACTTACTTACTTACTTACTTATACGGCGGCCCACGGCCGTCGGAATTACAAAAATCTTATGAAATAGGCCCCAGGTTTTTTCACCGCATCGGCTGTAGTGATGACGTCATAGAAGAAAAAATTCCTAACCTTTTTCAAAAAATAGCCAAAAGTCTAAGCTACATATGCTCCAATATATGTCCCGTATATATTATACTTTGCGTTATGGAAATATGACTTTTCAAAGTTCGAGTTTTATCGCCAGTCCGCATTATTTTTGTATAGACTATAGTTTCTTGCAGTGGGGACTGCGACTTTTTTGCATTCCATAATGCCTTATTCGTGCAAAAAAGTCGCAGTTTTGCTGCAAGAAAACTAACACTGTGTTAAAAATTGCAGCGCGGCGGATTTTTGCAAGAAAAGTTACATGAATTCGCGCATGTGCGACTTTTTTTTGCAAAATTTTGGTCAAAAATTTAGTTTATAGGCAGACATTTTCTTTTTTTTGTATATTCTTGTTTCGACAAATTAATATTTTCGGCTTATGTGGTAAGATTCGGGGAATAATGAAGATTTTTAAGCGGCTAAACGGTAAAAAAAATTTTACAGAAAATTGCAAAAAAACGGAGATTTAAAGCTTTAAAATTTATTGTTGTAACATTCATTGTTGTTGTAACATTCAAAATTTATTGTTATAACATTCAAAATTCATTGTTGTAAAATTTATTGTAATTTATTTATTGTTAGAACTGCGTTTATTAAGATCCTGAAACAGTTTTCAGAAAGTCTATAGGAGCATTTTTTTTCTTAGCGAAGTAGAATTTAATGATGTCTTTGAAGGAAATAGTGTTGATTTTATTTCAAACCGACATGTTTCGGACTGATTCCTCAGTCGCTTCTCATTGCTATTTTACATTTGTTAGGATCGAAAAACCTAATTTAAGTAAATTAAAATAAAATCAGCACCATTTCCTTCAAATACATTATACATAATCAGAATGGTGCCATCTTTTATTTAAAGTAGAATTTATAAAAATTCTGTTCATGAAAAAGATGCAGAAATCAGATTTTCAAGGGGCCATTTTTCCATATCGATTTAACTTGAGACCGGAGTAAATTGTCCCGGTACAAATCGTCCCGAATTCACCTCTGAAACAAAATGATGACATGATTTAAAACCTAAACAAATGGAATTTGTTTTTCTTAACTTATAATTACTTGTTTTCACACAGCTTTACTTAACTTAATTAGGTTTTCTTTCTTCAAAAATATTTCTAAAGTTTCATAATAAGCTTTACTGTTCAATATTATTTTTTTAATTGGAATCAATTTTCGTTTATTTACAGCTATAGGCTGCTAAAAAGCTGCATTGGTTTGTTGAAATATAGTCAAAAAACGAGCCTTCTCTTAAACGAACCTTCTCTTAACTTTTAATTTTGCTCTAAAACTGCGTTCTTACATAAGAGAAAAAAAACGTATTTTCTCTGTAAAAAATAAGTTTCTTAAATTACAATCTAATTTTTACACTATTGATCAGAAAAATTCATGTTTATACGAATGTGCAGTGCAAATTTTAATTTTTCGTATTCAATTGTGATTATTTTTTAAAAATATATTTTACTCTGACTTACAAAACCGCTTTGAACTTCGCTATTTACAGGTCGCTATTAACAGCTTTTTATTCTCAATTTTAATACGCATTTTTAACTTTGAATCTGAGACGCAGTACAAATCAGAAAGGATTAAAAACATTTTATACTACAAGCTAATTCCTTAGCTGTAAAAAAAGAGACTAAATTATATTAATTTTCCCAGTTTTTGCAAAATATATTGTCTTGTTGATATACTTTCTCAGTTATTATATCAAATATAAAAAACTGTCTTTGTTTTGTTTGTTCAGGTGACCTGATTATTTATAGAACAAATTTAATTTACTGTAGATAAAAAAAATTATATATATTTGATTTTGAAACATATTTATTTTGTAAATTGGTTCATATTTTTACCTGCTTATTTATTTATGTTAAATATAAAATTGTGTTATTTCTTCTTCTTCCGAAATTACACAATTTTATTTAATAATAATTGCTCACCACAAACGCAATGTATAACCATGGGGACTAAAAATTCTGAAAATAGACTAGATTTTACTAGGACAGTTTAATTTTTAAACCAATTTATTGCGTAATCATGAAATGCCCGTGTTCTAAAAACGAGTAACAATTTTATTTTTTAAAAATCACACAATTTCACATGAAAATATCACAACATAACAAATAAAAAGCTCACGACTGTCATCTACATATAATTAGTTCTAATTTGAGCTATCAAACGTCATATTCCGTCCAGGATTACCAATGATATAGTCCAAAATCAAAAATGCCCAATTGGGAAAAGTGCCGAAATTAAATGCACTACTATACCGAAAAATGTGCAACTCCTATTAAAAAACGTTAGTAAAAGTATCTAAATAGCACCCTCCATTAATGGCATAGTAGCCATTTTAATTCGGCGAATTAAAATGGAGAGGAAACCATTATAATAGCCATTTTATTTATTTTGTTTTACTTCATATATACTCACAACTGTAACACTGTCCAGGCCACACGAGTTTTATCGTGTCGGACAATGTTACACCGACACGAAAAAAGTCTAAGCATATATAAAAGGAAATTAAATCAATAAACGCCTATTATAATGGCTTCCTCTCCATTTTAATTCGCCCAAATAAAATGGGCTACTATGCCATTTATAAAGGAGAGTGCCATTTAAATGAGGAGGCTCATTATAATGGAATACTTTTACCTACTTTTTTATATAGAAGTTGCACATTTTTCGGTATTATATATATTTTTGTTATTAATAGATTACATTTTATTAATTAAAAACTATAGTCTATACAAAAATGATGCGGACAAAACTTGAAATTTGAAAGGTTATATCTCCATAACAGGGGGTAGAAGATGTATAGCCAAGACTCTTAGCTATCTTTTAAAAAAGTTAGAAAAAATTGTTTTTTGATGACGTCATCACTACGGTCAATGTGGTGAAAAAACCTGTTCCCAAAAAAAAACAAAATTTTTTATTAGTAAGAAACGCAGCTTGGTATGCTGTTAGAACATATTTTTTTAGTTTTTTTCCGAAAGGTGTAAACGAAATTGGCTGAAATGTTGTTATGAAGCGTTGAATACGCGCGATTTTCGTGATTTTTCGCCAAATTAATACACTGCAAAAATAGCTTTTGTTTTGCTTCGGCCTATTTTTATCCCTTACTTTTGACCTAGATTGTTTTTAGGGAGTTGACCCCCCGGGGGGTATGGGGGCCAAACACAAATTCCGAAAATTCTTTTTCAAAACTATTAAAAACGTAAAATTTATCAAAAATATCGACTTCTGATTTTAGGTTAGTATTAACGAATCTAAAATTAAGCTTACAATAAGCTGTCAAAAATAAAAAATTTAAAATTTAGAAGGATTCCAAGCCCAAATGGTGGTAGCAGCAAATCTCTAATTTAAAAATTTTGCAAAACTAATAAACTTTTGTCTAAGTATGTTCTTCTTCTGTTTGCTGTTGTGGCACAGATTCTTGTTTGGGTTAAGTCCATTATTCGCTGTTCCTTTGGTTGCTAGGAAATTGTTCCGTTTTAACTTTTTGATCCATGATCTTCATTAGGAGCGGCAGAACTGCGACAGACTTGTCAGCAAATAAGAATGCAGGGACTTCCGTCACGCTTTACTCCTAGCCGTTTAACGATGACATCATCTGAGTAGATAATGCTGGCTGCAGGCATCCCGCGTAGAAAATTTTGCAGAGAAACTGCCACAAGTTCCTCTGTAACCCTCCTCCTTTGTTCTGGCTTGGGACAGGAACTGTATAAACAGTGGCGGAGTTGTTATCTTGGGTATGAACAGCAGAGTTACCCTCACAGTCAAAACACAGTTACTTTCACCTTGGGCTTTAAAATATAAAGAATAGGCGTTTTGTTCAACACTAAACCCAAGGCAAAGTACTGAGCTTTATCTGTGAGTTTAACGTTGCTGTGCACACCGAAGATGAACAAATTTTGAGAGGAAAATCCTGGTATCAACTTGTAATTATATGTTTATACTCACGTTTTTTATAATCAGATTCATAGAAATCCAATAAAATTTATATTTTGTATTTAAGTTTTACGTCAGATTATTGGTGTCAAACTTAAATACAAAATATAGATTTATAAATTTAATACACTGTTAAATTAATAAAATTTTGGTTTACACCTTATTTTAATTGCACTCTTTTGTTTTTGTGCATACTCGAAATCTACTGTGCAAAACGATCTATGCCGAAACAGCCTATCAATCTTTTTTTGTGTATTTCATTAATATTGATGGAAATAAAAATTATTTAGTAAACCTAATAGGCACATAAAACATCTTTTGATTTACATTTTGGTATAATTTATTTATAATTTTGATAAATGTTGATTTGTTATGGTTTGGTTTGCGGGTCTAGCAACTTTAACTGCAATAAAATCCATATAAATAATTGTTACAAATAATAAATTGGTTTCAGCTTGTAAATAACTCTGTTTTTGACAGCGCTGCACTAAAAAATTGGTTTTGTTTTCACACTAAATTCTAGTGTTGTAAAAGTTACTTTTACACTTTTAAGGCTGGTTCATACTTCCTTTGGACAAAGTCTAAAGAACAAAAGTCCTTTGGACTTTGTCCAAAGGACAAAAGTCCTTTGGACTTTGTCCAAAGGACAAAAGTCCCTTGGACTTTGTCCAAAGGACAACGTGTTCATACTTTCTTGTTCTTTGGAGTTTTCCCGTTGGATTTTGTCCTTTGGACTTTGTCCAAAAAACAAATTTTAAGTAGCATTCATCATACTTCGTCCAAAAAAAAAGTCCAAAGGACGTTTTGGCTTGTCCAAAGGACGTTTTGCCTTTTCTAAAATTCTCCTTTGGACTTTGTCCAAAGGATGATTTCTCATAAGTATGAACCAGCCTTTGCTCGACTTTTAAAATTTCAATTACTTTTAGTTTTACTTGACTTTTGAAATTTGAATTACTTTTACTTTTACTATCACTCGGATTTTTTCTTAGAAATAATATATAAATTAATTTAAGTAAAATTAAAGTATTGAGTAGATTTTTTTATGGGCTTGTTATAAAAAGAGTGGCAGAAGAAAATTTTTTAACCCGTTAAAACCATTTATTTTAACCAATAAATATATTAAAGAGATAATTTACACATAAAATTAGAAAAAAAATTTAGAACAGAGCTCAGGAACTCCTAAAACTGGTGTTTTGCTCCGTTTTAAAATTACTTTTTTTATTTTTTTACTTTTACTTAAAAAATAGGTCTTACTTTTACTTGACTTTTACTTTTACTTTACTTAAATTAAAAAAATTATTTTTACTCTTACTTTATTTAAATTAAAATTTTTCAAATTACATTTACTTTTACTTTTATTTAAAATAATCCAAAATCATTAATTTTTACAGCACTAATAAATTCTCAAATTTCCAACATGCTTAGTGTCATTTTTGTTTTAAGATTCCTCAGCCTGTACTGCGTGATGTTTAACTAGCAACGTTACATGGTTTTTGTTGCGACGCTGAATAACATCTTCACTCTCTAAACTCACTTAATAAAATTGCAATCTTGATAAATTTTGTAGTTTTAGCTTATGCAAAAGATTAAAATTAATGGGGTATTTTCATTAAAATTACAAAGTTATTATAGAATTTTACAAATAAATGAAGTTTTTATTTATAGGCACCTTGCACTGGAACTCGGTTCATACATGAAGTATTCAATATACATAAGCATCACCATAATGGATAAATACCGTATCTCCTACTTATCTTTTGTAGTATGCAGATCAACGGACCGAAAGGGCGCGAAATTTTGATTGGTTGATGCACACTATGAACGATAAGTAGGAGTACGGTAATTATCCATTATGGTGACGCTTATGTATATTGCATACTTCATGTATAAACCGAGTTCCAGTGCAAGGTGCCTATAATAGTGTTGTAAAAAGTTACATTTACTTGTACTTAAACTAATAAAAGTAACGGATTTTAAATTACTTTTACTTTTACTCTAACTCGACTTTTGAAATTTTAATTACTTTTAATCTTATTTGGATTTTTCCTGCAAACACTTAAATTAATTTAAATAAAATTTAAGTAATTTCAACAAGTAGATTCCCTATGAGCTTGTTGTAAAATGAGTGGCAAAAAAGATTTTAAGCTGCTAACATGCTAAACATCATTTATTTAGATCAAAAAACTTATTAAAATGAAAATACATAAAATTAGCAAAAAATATTGGAGCGAGCGAAACTCTGGGTATCCCAAAATCAATGTTTTGCTCTGTTTAAAAGTTATTTTTATTACACTTTAACTCTTATTTTTGCTTAAAAGATACGGCTTACTTTTACTTTGCTTAAATAAAATTTTGACCGTTACTTTTACTCTAATTTTACTTAAATTAAAAATCACAAATTACTTTTACTTTTACTTTACTTAAATTAAAATTTTTCCAATAACTTTTACTTTTATTTAAAATAATCGAAAATCAATACTTTTTACAGCACTAAGTTATAGTAATTCAAATTTAAAAGTCAAGTAAAACTAAAAGTAATTGAAATTTTAAAAGTCGGACAAAGGCTGGTTAATTCTTTGAGAATACATCTTGGACAAAGTCCAAAGGAATTTCAAGGCAAAACGTCCTTTGGACAAGCCAAAACGTCCTTTGGACTTTTTTTTGGACGAAGTATGATGAATGCTACTAAAAATTTGTTTTTTGGACAAAGTCCAAAGGACGAAATCCAACGGGAAAACTCCAAAGGACAAGAAAGTATGAACACGTTGTCCTTTGGACAAAGTCCAAGGGACTTTTGTCCTTTGGACAAAGTCCAAAGGACTTTTGTCCTTTGGACAAAGTCCAAAGGACTTTTGTCATTTAGACTTTGTCCAAAGGAAGTATGAAACAGTAAGTGTAAATTTAACTTTTACAAAACTAGAATTTAGTGTGAAAACAAAAACCTCAATTTTAGTGCAGCGCTGTCAAAAACAAGAGTCTCCTTTCAAGCAGAAACCAATTTATTATATGTAACAATTATTTATATGGATTTTATTGCATTAAAAGTTGCTAGATCCGCAAACCCAAACATAACAAATCAACAATTATCAAAATTATAAATAAATTATACCAAAATTTAAATCAAAAGATGTTTTATGTGCACCTCTTGGTTTACTAAATAATTTTTATTTCCATCAATATTAATGAAATACACAAAAAAGATTGATAGGCTGTTTCGGCATAGATCATTTTGCACAGTAGATTTAGAGTATGCACAAAAACAAAAGAGTGCAATTAAAATAAGGTGTAAACCAAAATTTTATTAATTTAACAGTGTATTAAATTTATAAATCTATATTTTGTATTTAAGTTTGACACCAATAATGTGACGTAAAACTTAAATACAAAATATAAATTTTTTATTGGATTTCTATGAATCTGATTATAAAAAACGTGAGTATAAACATATAATTACAAGTTGAGATACCAGGATTTTCCTCTCAAAATTTGTTCATCTTCGGTGTGCACAGCAACGTTAAACTCACAGATAAAGCTCAGTACTTTGCCTTGGGTTAAGTGTGGAAATCAAAACGCCTATTCTTTATATTTTAAAGCCCAAGGTGAAAGTAACTGTGTTTTGACTCTGAGGGTAACTCTGCTGTTCATACCCAAGATAACAACTCCGCCACTGTTTATACAGTTCCTGTCCCAAACCAGAACAAAGGAGGAGGGTTACAGAGGAACTTGTGGCAGTTTCTATCCAGAATTCTCTACGCAGGATGCCTGCAGCCAGCATTATCTACTCAGATGATGTCATCGTTAAACGGCTAGGAGTAAAGCGTGACGGAAGTCCCTGCATTCTTATTTGCTGACAGGTCTGTCGCAGTTCTGCCGCTACTAATGAAGATCATGGATCAAAAAGTTAAAACGGAACAATTTCCTAGCAAACAAAGGAACAGCGAATAATGCGAAACTTAACCCAAACAAGAATCTGTGCCACGATAACAAACAGGAAGAAGAACATACTTAGACAAAAGTTTATTAGTTTTGCAAAATTTTTAAATTAGAGATTTGCTGCTACCACCCATTTGGGCTTAGAAAGTAGTTCTAAATTTTAAATTTTTTTATTTTTGACAGCTTATATTAACTTTAATTTTGAGTTTCGTTAATACTAACCTAAAATCAGAAGTCAATATTTTTGATAAATTTTACGTTTTTAATAGTTTTGAAAAAGAATTTTCAGAAAATATGTTTAGCCCGCGGGCCCCCCGGGGGTCAACTCCCTAGTTCAACGACCTAAGTCAAAAATTAAGGATAAAAATAGGCGGAAGAAAAGCGAAAGCTATTTTTGCAGTGTATTAATTTGGCGAAAAATCACGAAAAATCGCGCGTCCTCAACGCTTAGTATTTAAAGGTCACCCAATTTCGTTTTCACCTTTACAAAAAATTAAAAAAATATGTTCTAATTTCGCGTACCAAGCTCTTCTTACTAATAAAAAATTTTGTTTTGGGGACCGGTTTTTTCACCACATTGGCCTAAGTAGAGTAACATTCATCGAAAAACAATTTTCTAACTTTTTTAAAAGATAGCTAAAATTCTGGGCTATACATCTTCTACCCCCTGTTATGAAAATATAACCTTTCAAATTTCAAGTATCCGCATCATTTTTGTATAGACTATAGTTTTTAATTAATAAAATGTAATCTATTAATAACAAAAATATATAATATACCAAAAAATGTGCAACTTCTATATAAAAAAGTAAGTAAAGTAGGCATTATAATGAGCCTGTCCATTTAAACGGCACCCTCCATTGGCGAATTAAAATGGAGAGGAAGCCATTATAAGCCATTTATTGATTTAATTTCACTTCATAATATATGCTCACAAGTATAATACTGTCCGGGCCGCACGAGTTTCCCCGTGTCGGTTAAATATTGTCCGACGCGGGGAAACTCGTGCGGACCGGAATTAAAATGGCTACTATGCCATTATAATGGAGGGTGCATTTAAATGAAGAGGCTCATTATAATGGCCTACTTTTACTTACTTTTTTATATAGGAGTGGCACATTTTTCGGTATATTATATATTTTTGGTAGGGTAGTGCTTTAATTTCGGCACTTTTCCCAATTGGGCATTTTTGATTTTGGACTATATCTTTGGTAATCCTGAACGGAATATGACGTTTGATAGCTCAAATGAGAGATAATTATATGTAGATGACAGTCGTGAGTTTTTTATTTGTTATGTTGTGATATTTTTATGTGAAATTGTGTGATTTATAAAAAATAAAATTGTTACTCGTTTTTAGAACATGGGCATTTCATGATTACGCAATAAATTGGTTTAAAAATTAAACTGACCTTGTAAAATTTAGTCTATTTTCAGAATTTTTAGTCCCCATGGTTATACATTGCGTTTGTGGTGAGCAATTATTATCAAATAAAATTGTGTAATTTCGGAGGAAAAGAATAACACAATTTTATATTTAACATAAATAAATAAGCAGGTAAAAATATGAACCAATTAAACAAAATATGTTTCAAAATGAAAGCACATAATTTTTTTATTGTATAATTATATTGTTTTATAAAAATCAATTACTTAATAAATAACAAACACAATTTTATATTTAATATACAATGAGAAATATCAACAAGACAATATATTTTGCAAAAACTGGGGAAATTTAATATAATTTAGTCTCTTTTTTACAGCTAAGGAATTAGCTTGTAGTATAAAATGTTTTTAATCCTTTTGTATTTGTACTGCGTTCTATTTAAGCTAAATGTGTATTGAAAATTGAGAATAAAAAGCTGTTAATAGCGACCGGTAAATAGCGAAGTTCAAAGCGGTTTTGTAAGTCAGAGTAAAATATATTTTTAAAAATAATCACAATTGAATACGAAAATACTAAAAATTGATGGCATTTGAGAAAACATGAATTTTTCTGATCAATAGTGTAAAAATTATATCTAAATTAAGAAACTTATTTTTTTCACACAGAAAATACGTTTTTTTTTCTCTTATGTAATAACATAGTTCTAGAGCAAAATTAAAAGTTAGAGAGAAGGTTCGGTTTAACATATAACCTTGTCCCCAGCTTATATTTCAACAAACCAATGCAGCTTTTTAGCAGCCTATAGCTGTAAATAAACGAAAATTGATTCCAATTAAAAAAAATAACATTGACAGTAAGCTCTATCACTAAACTTTAGAATATTTTTGAAGAAATAAAATCTTATTAGTTAGTAAAAAAAGCTGTGTGAAAACAAGTAATTATAAGTTAAAGAAAAACAAATTCCATTTGTTTAGGTTTTAAATCATGTCATCATTTTGTTTCAGAGGTGAATTCGGGGTCATTTGTACCGGGCACAATTCAATGGTCCCTCTTTAAAATGTCTGATATAGAAAAATGGCCCCTTGAAATCCTCCATTTCTGCAAATCTTTGATGAACAGAATTTTTATAAATTCTAAATTAATACAAAATATGGCATCATTCACATCACGCAGGATGAACTTTGTAAAGAAACTGGTGCTGAGTTTAATTTTAATTTACTTAAATTAGGTTTTTCGATCCTAACAAATGTAAAATAGCAATGAGAAGCGACTGAGGAATCAGTCCGAAACATGTCAGTTTAAAATAAAATCAACACTATTTCCTTCAAAGACATCATTAAATTCTACTTCGCTAAGAAAAAAATGCTCCTATAGACTTTCTGAAAACTGTTTCAGGAATTTAATAAACGCAGTTCTAACAATAAATAAATTACAAATAAATTTTACAACAATGAATTTTGAATGTTATAACAATAAATTTTTGAATGTTACAACAACAATGAATGTTACAACAATAAATTTTAAAGCTTTAAAAAATTCTGTTTTTTGGCACAATTTTCTGAAAAATTTTTTTTACCGTTTAGCCGCTTAAAAATCTTCATTATTCCCCAACTTGACCACATAAGCCGAAAAAATTAATTTGTCGAAACAATAAATATACAAAAAAAGAAAATGTCTGCCTATAACGAAAATTTTCTACGAAAAATTTTGCAAAAAAAAGTTGCACATGTGCCAATCCATGTAACTTTCTTGAAATACCCGCTGTAGGCCTACAAATTTCTAGCATAGGAGTCAGTCTGGAGCAAACCTTAACTTTTTTGCACTAATAAGGCATTATGGAATGCAAAAAAGTCGCAGTCCACCAAAAAAACTACAAGTTGATAAATATACCGCTACTGCACAAACTTATGTACTTCAAAAAGTCATATTTCCATAACGCAAGTATAATATATACGGGACATATATAGGAGCATATGCAGCTTAGACTTTTGGCTATTTTTTGAAAAAGGTTCAGGAATTTTTTCTTCTATGACGTCATCACTACAGCCGATGCGGTGGAAAAACCTGGGGCCTATTTCATAAGATTTTCGTGTTTCGTACTGTGTATAAGTAAGTAAGTAAGTAAGTGAGAAACTTCCTAACGCTTTCTTTGATTTTGAGAAACTCGGCCGAATCACTTCTATATAAGTTGAAATTTAAAAACATAGATACAACCGAGACAATGGCAAATCGATTGATAATAATAATTTTGTGATCTGACAAACTGTGCGGTCGATTATGACGTATATGCATATTTTATTTAAAACAATTATAACTTGGCCAAATCAACTCTATATAAGTTGAAATTTGGAACATATATACAACTGACAACGGAGAATCGATTGATAATCACGATTTTGTGATTCGACAAATTGTGCAGTCGATTATGATGTATATGCAAATTTTATTTAAAATAATTATAACTCGGCCAAATCAACTCTATATAAGTTGAAATTTGGAACATATATACAACTGACAACGGAGAATCGATTGATAATCACGATTTTGTGATTTGACAAATTGTGCATTCGATTATGACGTATATGCAAATTTTATTTAAAACAATTATAACTTGGCCGAATAAAATCTATATGACTTATAATTTGAAACATAGATACAACTGAAAATGGAAAATCGATTGATAATCACGATTTTGTAATCTGAAAAATTGTGCGGTCGATTATGACATATATGCAAATTTTATTTAAAACAATTATAACTCAGACGAATTAAATCTATATGACTTGAAATTCAGAACATGGATAGATAGAACTTGTAATGGAGAATCGATTGGTAGCGATGTTTTTTGATTTGACATTTGTGCGGTCGAAGTAAATGGGATTTACAGTTAGCAAACTTATACCGTGATGCACAGCCAAAAACACGGGTGATAAGTTTGCTGGTATTTTAACGAACATAGATACAACTGACAACGGAAAATCTATTGATAATCATGATATTTTGATTTGACAAATTATGCGGTTGATCATGACGTATATGCAAATTTCAAAGATAATCTTAACGGCCGCCGGTTACAAGACAAGACTTTAACTAGTTGTTAATTAATAAACGCATTTAATTTCTTCTTATTTTATTAATTAAAAAATACGTACGTAACTGTAGAATTTACGGAATTTACAAACATGTAATTTTTAAAATTCTAAATGCAATTTTATTAATATACTTTTTAATAAAAAATACAAAAGAAAAATATGCGTTTATTAATTTACAGCTGTAAATTAGTTACAAGCAATTTTTATGAAATAGGCCTGGGGCTTATTTCATAAAGACGTTTGTAAATTTTCATTTTACGAGTCTCCGCCTATTTTTTGTAAATTACATAATAGACGATATACGACACGGCGAATGTTGATCGGTCAGCGGAGATTAAATGAAGTCGCTGCGACCAATCAGCACAGAGCAGTGCGCGCAGATGCTCGATTACAACTCGAAAAACCTTTATCGTGTATTTTACAAAAAATAGGTGGAGATTCGTAAAATGAGAATTTACATATGTTTTTATGAAACAGGCCCCTGGTCCAAAAAAAAAAACACAAAACTTCTTTATTAGTAAGAGATAAGAAACGCCGCTCGATATGCTGTTAAAACATACTTTTTTGAGTTTCTCCGTAAAAATTTGAGTGAAATCGGCTCGCTCAAATTTTTTTATGATGCGTTGAAAGCGCGCGGTTTTCGCGATTTTTTGCGAAATTAACACACCGCAAAAAAGATAGGTTTTGTTTTGCGTCCTGCTTAACGTGTGTACGGTTTTGACTATTGTCTTATATATCAAATGTTCGCCGTTTTTTATCCCCTTACTTTCGACATAAAATTTTTTTTTTCCCCCCGGGGGGGGGTTGACCCCCGGGGGCTAGTGTGGCCAAACACAAATGCCGAAAATTTTTTTCAAAATTTTTAAAAAAACTATCAAAATGTAAAATTTATCACAAATCGCGAATTTTGATATATCGTTTGTGTAAAAAAACTTAATATTAAGCTTAATATTAGCTGTCAAAAATGAGGAATTTAAAATTTGGAAGCATTCCAAGCCCATATGCTGGCAGCAGCAAGTCTCTAAATTTAAGAGTTTTGAAAGAATAATAAACTTTAGAATATTATTTTTAAATTTTTTTCTATTATTTAAATTTAAAATGTTAAAAAGTGGTCAAAAAAACCCATGAAAACGCAAAATAAATTTTCGTTAAAACTCAAAATTACTTCCTTAAGCTATGCAAATTTGGTCATTACGACCGGAATTCACAAAGCGGGGTATACACCGCGTATGTGTATCCGGTGTATACACCGTGTAAACTGCGGTTTATTTGGGGACTATACGGTGTTAACTTGTCCGGATTAACTAACACCGTGCTAGCACCCAAATATACCGTAGTTTACACGGTGTATACACGGGATACACATACACGGTGTATACCCAGACCCAGCTTTGTGAATTCCGGCCTACGTCGAAATTGGTGATTTTTATTGGCTCTTCCGCAATTAAAATGACCTATTCAGACCAGGGCGCTGTTTCATAAAAGTTACGGACATTTCATTTTTTTTGTAAAAACCCTTCTTTTTTGTAAATCTCAGTTTTTTTTTGTAACTTTAAAGATCCTAATGTTAAACATACAATGGGCTGATTCAACAAAAATGACCGTACTTCGTGTTTGATATAGTACACCTGTACGTCTTTTAGCCGCCATCTTTTAAAAAACGAGCGCTTTGACCATTAAAACGTGAACTCGGCAAAATTACTGCTGGCAAAGACCAGAATAATGTCAATTACAAAGAAAAAATGGACTTTTACAAAGAAAATTGAATGTTTGTAACTTTTATGAAACAGCATCCAGATCGCGGATTCTAACGTTTTTACACAAAAAATTAGAATTACTTTAAAATAGAATTACTTAAATTTTGTTAGAACTTGCGAAATCGAATTTTTTCTGTCACCTTTTTAGCAAAAATCCGCCATTTTATGCTAGTTTTTAACACAGTGCTAGTTTTCTTGAGGACTGCAACTTTTTTTGCACTTAGTTCGCATTTCGATTATTTTAGCATTACGAGTCTGGCTGCACAAAAAATACAGACGCTGGTAGTCAATGTCAATGGAGTAAAACACTTCGAAACTTTTTTATTTTTATTTATAGGCAAATAAAATCTACCTGACCGCGATATTTGTAGTATTGAATCGATTATTTCACAACAAAAACATTTAAAAATTTTGAACTAAAGCGGATTAATAACAAAGATTAAAACTTGTATTTTAAAAATTATCTATCAAATTACTTACTTTGTAACCTAAATGCAAATTTTTTAAGGGCTAAAGTTGGTAATTTTCGTATATTTTGTGAAAAGGTGGAATTAGAAAAAATTCTGCGTTCTTATTTGTTAAAAAAAAAACGTCGTTACCGCACAATTTTAGTTGGTCCCCTCATGTCTGCATTCAAATTTTCAGCGTCAGCCAGATATAATTCAACCATAAAACATTAGAAAGTTACTATATTATATAAAAAATAAAAGTTTATAAATATGAAAGTCAAAAAAAAAGACTCGCAGTACAAAAATAATCTCAGTGCAAAGAAAGCAGTATTGAGTGCAAAAAAGAGTCGCAATCCCCATTGCAAGAAAAAAATAATCTCAGTGCAAAATAAAAGCAGTATCGAGTGCAAAAGTAGTTGCAATCCCCATTGCAAGAAAAAAGTATCTTCAGTGCAAAGAAAGCAGTATTGAGTGCAAAAGAGTCGCAATCCCCATTGCAAGAAATCTAACACTGTGTTAAAAATCATAGCGCGGGAAAACCAGTAAAAAATGGCGGATTTTTGATTAAAAAGTCACACGAAAGGCGCAATTGCGGCTTTTCTAGCAAAATGTTACTAAAAAATTTAGTGTGTAGACGAACATTTTTATGTTTGATATCTACTCTTGGTTTTTGTACAAATAAAAGTAATTTTTTCCAACACTGCAATAGAGTTTTGCAGTGAGTTTTGGTGCAACCAATAATTTTAAATTATTAAAAACAAAAAAGAAATTGCAAGTGTAACGAATGTAAGAAATATAATTTTGTCAGCAAAATATATTTTCACTGGTGAGTTACACTCACCTTAAATTAAGGCTTTTGGTGGAAAACCTATTGCACTGAAATCTGAAATACAAAAAATACCAGTAAACATATATCTGATGCGTATTTTTTATTTCCAATAAATTACTCTTGTAACAAAACGTTTAAAAAATGGTGAATATAATATGAACTTTATTTGCAAAAATGATGTTTTATTTAAAACGGAACAATAAAAACTATAACAATTAAAATGTTAATAAAAACTAACTTTAAACTGCACTTTTTATTTAAATAGTATTTTACAAAAATTACCCAATTTTTGGAGAGAAAAAACATATTGACCGAGATTTAGCAGGGAAGCATTAGGATTCATGATTTAGGGAAAATAATTATTCAAAATTTACCTTAACTTAAGAAACAAACACTTTCTCTATCGAATTTGGTCCAAAAAGGATTTTTGCTTTCCTATGTAGCTAAAATTTCTTAACAAGCACTTCATTAGAAATATGTTTTTCCCGGTGCTTGAAATAAACAATAACCTGTTATTATTTCTATTTGTTTTTTTGAATTCATTATTTGACAAAGCTGCTTTTTTGTAAAGAAAAATATACTGTATGTTGAAAAATATAATATATTCCTCTGCAATACAATTTTCAAAAACGTGTAACCTTTTACCAACCAAACAAATTAACATATG
>JASAMX010024638.1:0-12692 GCA_030248175.1 Microlaimidae sp. YZB2_3
CCTCCAGTCTGGCAATTTGATCATCTTTTGTCTCTCTCGGCATGTTGCAGTGGATGCTCAATATTCAACGTAAGTGGGATCTTTAACGTAAGTGGGTAAAATTTTCCTTCTTAGTTAATGGGTACTGGGGTTTTACTATTACAGACCTGTGCACGGTCTGAAAATGCCCCCCCATTTTATTGGAGGATTTGCCCCCCCCGTTTTATTGCCCCCCCCCGCCAAAAAATGAAAAAGTACCCTAAAAATATGACGTCATTTTTGACCTATGATGACCATAGGTCACCGACCTTCGACGGCTCAGGGGGGGGGTCCACACCCCGGGGGGTGGAGGTTTTTGACCTCCGGGGGGGGGGGGTCACGTACCGAGGGGTGTTTAAAAAAGCAGGGGGGGGGACACACCCCGGGTACCATTTTTTTGACCAAAATTGACAATTTTTTGACGAAATTTGACCATTTTTTAAGCATTTTTTGGGATTGTCGAGTCAGGGGGGGTGGTCAAAAATTGGCCTTAAGAGGGGTCAGGGGTTCAAGGGGTCGATGGGGGGGAGGGGTTAAAAATGGGCCTTAGGGGGGGGGATAGGTCTCAGAGGCCGTAGGGGGGGTGACCCCCCCTACCCCCTTCGGTGACCTATGATGATGACGCCATCATCGCGAATTTTTTGCAGTTTTTAGCCTATTTCAATGTATTTTAAGCCATTTTAGACCTATTTTTACCTTATTTCCGCTTTTTTTGTCCCTTTTTTCCCTTTTCCCTTCTTTTTTTCTCTTTTTTTCTCCTTTTTTTCTCTTTTTTTTTTTCTTTCCCCCCTGCTTGCCCCCCCCCGTTTTGGAATTGCCCCCCCCCGTTTTAACCCCGGGGGGGGGAGTGCACAGGTCTGCTATTATGACAAAATGAGTCAACATGTTTTCGACTCATTATGAATATATGGATAACTATGCAAAATATTAAAATGCTATGTTTGACAAAATGAGTCAAAATAAATAATTAACTTATATTGTATCCAATACTCACTGTTTTGTTAAACAAGAATCTAAGTTTCAACAATGTGGTTTCAGAATTGAACTGTGAAGATAGGGCTCATGGAAACATGAACACTTTGTGTTTTACCTATTTGCTAAATTCGCTAAAACGACTTACACCAGACCTGTGCACGGTCTGAAAATGCCCCCCCCCCCGCCAAAAAATGAAAAAGTACCCTAAAAATATGACGCCATTTTTGACCTATGATGACGCCATCATTGCGAATTTTTTGCAGTTTTTAGCCTATTTCAATGTATTTTAAGCCATTTTAGACCTATTTTTACCTTATTTCCGCTTTTTTTGTCCCTTTTTTTTTCCCTTTCTCTTTTTCTTTTTTCTTTCCCCCCTGCTTTCCCCGCGTTTTATTGCCCCCCCCCCGTTTCAAAAAAGTTGCCCCCCCCATTTCGGATTTGCCCCCCCCCGTTTTAACCCCGGGGGGAGGGCAGTGCACAGGTCTACTTACACTGTCACTTTTTTGTAAAATCAATAATCATATGATATGCATTCATCTTACCCATAGAATCAAGGAAGGGCTAATAGTAGCCCTTGACTATGGCCTGGTGCTTATTGTTACTTTTTACAAAATCATATCACAAAAGTATTATCCTTAATATGGAGCTGCTGTGAAAAGGAACAAAGACATTATTTTCTTGTAATAGCCAAACACTACCATACCAAAGTCAGACACCAAATCAGGTCATAAACCAAGTAGGGAAGGAATTAATCGTGATAAACAAATAAATGGGCAGAATAACCTAAAAAAACCTTTAAATTAGTGATTAATACCAAAGCAAGGTACTTAAACGCATTATTTATAGTTACCAAACTACCCAACCCAACACTACTAAAGACAAACTAGACAATGAATCAGATCAATATACAAAGGCAGTGCTAAGAATAACCTAAAAACCAATAAATTAGTGAATAATAAGCAAAGGCAAGCCTGATCAATAATGGAACCACCAAGGCCTTAGCAAAATCAAAATCAAATTAACTTATTT
The DNA here is from genome assembly GCA_030248175.1 of Microlaimidae sp. YZB2_3. Classification (NCBI taxonomy): domain Eukaryota; kingdom Metazoa; phylum Nematoda; class Chromadorea; order Desmodorida; family Microlaimidae; species Microlaimidae sp. YZB2_3. The sequence continues at coordinate 2,023 of JASAMX010024638.1, forward strand.
AATGAGAAGTAACTTAACCAAAGCCAAACGAGTAACAGTACCTTGGGCAACTAATTTTTTAATAAAAAAGCTCTTAAAAAACCCAATCGTAAAAACGACATAAAAGTTATTAAATATAGAACTGGTAACTAAATTGTATGTGGAACTTACTATAATAACTAATGATTGCTACAAAAACTTAATAAAAAGCCTTTTGTAACAAAATATGAGTTAAAGTTCGTTTTCTAAGATTTTTAAACCTTGTTACTAATAAACCATACGGAGTCAATCAGGTATTGACTCTATTATACCTAAAGTGACACAACGAGTCACTGTATATTTGACTCATTCTGACTCTGAATAAATAATAAAATGCTGCTTTTGACAAAAAGAGTCGCAACAAAAAATTTAATTTTTATCAGCCACAGTGCATGTTTGATTTGGGATAAATACATAAAAACGTAGCTTACCTAGAGTGTTAAAACATTATTTTTGTATCAAATACTGCAACAAAAGACGGTATTTTTTTCTGACCATTTGAAGGTTTAAAATGGCCATATCTCAAAACAAGGATTTTTTTCATTGACTCGTTCTGCCGTAGTAACGGCGAAATAAAAAAAACATAAGAAACAATTAATACACGATGAATTTTTTTTCATCAAATCTTTTATTGGTATTTAGAATAAAAAAACATTAATTGACAAGTTTTTAAATAAGAGTTTAAAAATAAAAATACGCTGATTCGTTTAAACCTTACTTCATCCTCCATTAAGTCCTCAGGTTCTTGGACTTCTAGGGCATCAAAGAACTAAATTAATTTACTGATTTATAACAAATGATTATATTAGGATCTTTTAATCATTTATATAAGTACCCATAAATCATAATGTATTATAACATTGATAATAATTACGATGTATCTATCTATATTAGTGCTATTTGACGTAAAAAGTTCAAAAAAGTGATTAAATAAAAACTCGTAGTTTTTGAAGGGTCAAAGGAATAAGCGCAGCCAGAATTTCCAAAAGGTGAGTCTAAGCCTGAACTGAATTTTGGAAAGGGAGTTTTCCCTCGTTAACTTTTAAGCGTTATAAAAGCATTAAATAAAATTTCCGCGCTTGCACGGAACGTTTATATATTTGGCACACTAATAATAATAATACTTTGTTTTTTTATATGTTGCAAAAATTTCAATAAACGAACCCAAAAATATACTAGGAAACAATATTTTGGTACCAGTACCGTAAAATTTTCGGTTTTTTAAAACAATTATATATAAACAACAAATAAAAACAGTGATGATAGATTTTTTTTTAATTTTTAAAATGTTACTTTTGTTTTTTTTTTACTTTTTTATCCCAATAATAAAATTTATATCGTGTAAAATACATCATATGACAAGTAATGAATTTAAAAAGCCGTTTTTATATGTTTTTGAAGTTAAAACACACTTTTAGAAGTTTTTATTGAATTCTAAGTGATTTTCAAGGTGGTTTTTTTTGGAAAAGCACCCAAATTTGTTCACAGCGTTTTCCAAAAAAAGAACACCCTTATTTAAAAAAAAACTGGTGAGACTAGGCTAAGAACCATGTAACCACATGAAATAGTGAGTGTTAATGGTTTAGTAAGTTAATTTTTATGCATGTATCTCAAAAGGGTAAAAAAATAGCAATATTTCAAACATAGCATAGGTGAACTCATTTAAAAAAAAATTCAAAATTTTCAAAATGTCATATTTTTCAAATTTTGGGGTTAAAATAGGTAAAAAACAATTTTTCCAGGTTAATTTTTGGCGTAGATTTTATCAAGACCTTTACATTTGAATTTGAGTTGTATTTAAAGAGATATGGGGGCATAGGTGAGAAAAGGGGGCAGTATGGGGTCCACTCCCCCCCTAGCCTCGAAATTTTGGGACCCCCCTAGACGAAAATCTAGGGGGTCCCCCTCCCCCCAAATTTCCGAATTTTTTACCCCTGACCCCCCTCTAGATTTTGAAATCTGACCCCTCCCCCCTCGGGAAAATTTTAGGTACCTTTTTTATACCAAATTTTCTTCCAAAAACGTGAATTTTCATCAGATATTCATGCTTTTACACCCTTTTTATAGATGAGTATGGCTTTTTATTCAATAAAATGTAGTATTATCCTATTAAAAGAACAATTATTAAAGTTATTATGGTTTAAAACTGTTTTGCTTTGGACACCAGACCCCACCATGACCCCCCTCTAGATTTCAAAATTTCGCACGCTGGGTCGACCCCCCCTGAAAAGCTAGGGGGCGCCCTGGGACCTCCTCCTAGAATTCAAATTTCGATTTACCCCGGGTAACCACCCCCCTAGCTGGTTTTTTTCGGGTGTCTTTTTTGCTTATTTACCTATAAATGGACTTTGAAATTTTTATCTTCAAAAGAGGTTTAAATCCTTATAGATCAGATACTTCTGGTTACACTTATGGTAGACGCACTTCCACCCACGCTCTTTCACATTCGCGAACCCTCCCCCTCTCCCTGAAAAAAAAACAGGGAGCCCTTTGCCCCTTTTCCCTAAAAGCTTGAAAAGGATGGTCAGGCTTGGTGAACCCCTTAGCGAAGCCTAAAGATTCCCTCCCCCCATAGTTATAATCGCCAGCCAAAAAATACAAAAAATAAGGAAATAAAGTCAAACTTTTTTCACCATAATTTTTTTTTCAGAAAAAAAAAGTAATTTAGTTTTCTACAAGCAGTGTAGGTACCTAGGATTAAAACCTTTTCAAAGAAATATAATTGAACAGACCTGTGCACGGTCTGGAAATGCCCCCCCCCGTTTTATTGCCCCCCACCGCCAAAAAATGAAAAAGTACCCTAAAATTATGACGCCATTTTTGACCTATGATGACGCCATCATCGCAAATTTTTTGCAGTTTTTAGCGTATTTCAATGTATTTTAAGCCATTTAGACCTATTTTTACCTTATTTTCGCTTTTTTGTCCCTTTTTTCCCTTTTCCCTTCTTTTTTTCCTTTTTTTCCTTTTTTTCTTTTTTTTTTCTTTCTCCCTGCTTGCCCCCCCCCCCGTTTCAAAAAAGTTGCCCCCCGTGCCCCCCATTTTGGAATTGCCCCCCCGTTTTAACCCCGGGGGGCGGTGCACAGTTCTGATTAAACCAGGTTGTGTTTTTTTCAAAAAATCACCGAGAAATTCTATTATGAGCTGAAGTTTTTTTGTTTTTTATTTGGTGTGGAATTTGTTGGATAAAAATAGGAAGATATTATTCTGTATATTGGACATTAAGGTCTCTCCGGACAGTTTTCAATTCACATCATTCAATAAAAAACCAGTAGAAACATACATGAGCATAAGGGGCTAGGGTGGGGTCAACCCCCATAGCCTCACAATTTTGGACCCCCCTCCCCCATAGAAAAAAATCTAGGAAGGCCCCCCTTTATGGGCGTAGCTAAGAGGGTCTAGGGGGTCTAGACCCCCTTTTTGGGTCAAGTTTGGGGGTCTAGAACGGTCATTTTTTAAAAATTTTTTCTGGCGCTTCACTCCGCTCAGCGCTGGATTAAGTATTATTTAGTCTCCACTCCACTTCTAAATTTGTGTTATTTTGTTTTGTGATCTGGGTATGATCACGCTGGACCTACCCCATTCCTAATTTTTAATTGGTCTCCAGTTCCAAATTTATTTTTTTTGTTTTGTAATCTTGATACGACCACGTTGGACCCCCTCTTTAGATTGTTATATAGTCAATAGTGGGATAAAAAATTTAAAGGTTTGAGAGAAGTAATTTTAAAAACATTTTCTCACACTTTGCATTGCTCAGTTATAATACAATGTACTCATTTTTCAGTTGTTAATGTATTAGAAATCAAAAATTTTAAGGTATCAAATTGTTTGTAAAAAATGTTTTCTTTGTTTTATAGATTTTTTTATTGAATAATAGGAAAATAATGAAGTATGGGACATAAACAAGGCAATAAACACTCCGCGTGAAGCGCGGAAAATTTTTTTTAGCTCTTTCATAACATTTAAGATTTGGATCCCCCTGGATCCTCCCTTTTGGAAATTTTTGTTCAGGGTTAGACCCCCCTTTTCGAAATGCTGGCTACGCCCATGCCCCCCTCCCCCAAAAATTTTTAAATTTTGACACCCCATAGCTTGCCGGTCCATGCTCATGTATGAGTAGAAATTCAGGACAAAAATTATTTTTTTGCTTACATAAAACGTATTTTATTATTTTTTTATAGCTGAAGCGGGCTGGCGATGGATATTCCATATTGCCGCCTAATACCCTAATAAGAGCACTGTTGTTGATGTAGAATTTTAGTCAAAGGCCCCACCCCTATCAGGGGATTTTAGGGAGCAGATGTGAGTTTTACATTTTTGTATGAGAATAATAATATAATTATACTAATACTGAAAAGGAAATAACCAAAAAAAACAAAATTGTAAACTAAGGTAAACTAAATAATAATATGATAGTTAGATAGCATAAAAAGATCAAAGAAATAGAGGCAAAAGGACATAGATATAAGTGTAAGTTGAGAGTAACATGATCTACCAAATGTAAAAGCACAATTTATTTTTCCTATCTCACATCTAGTCCCTAGGCCTACTTTTGGTCGGAATGCACCTTACCGTGGGAGGAAGGCTTGTCTTTTGGTTGCACAACAACGTATGAAAAGATAAGCTTTACCCTTCGGTTGTGGGCTAGGCCGCATATTGTAATTATAGAGAATTTCAATATTTTAAAATATACCAACAACGAAAATTCGAATAGGAGGCAAAAAGTGTGAAACAAATGCAGTTTAAATATTTACAAATATTTTTTTTTGTTTTGATTCATTGAAAAAATTATAATAAATCAAAATAAATATTAATATTAAATAACAAATGTGGCACTGAAAATATGTTCACAGTGGGAATCAATCCCTCGACCTAAAAAATGAGATGCCGGCGCGGCCGCGTCCGCCTCATATACATATCCAGAGCTCCTTAAAAAGAGAGGTATATTTCTACCTCTTTAAATAAATAAAAAATAAACACACACCACAAAGAAGTAACAAGAGAGATATTAAGAGCGTATAAATAATAAATATATATAAAAATAAAAATATAAACTTAGGGGATAAAAATTACAAAAATATATTTAAAACATCGTCATTTTAAATAAAATCAAATTTTAAAAAAAAATAAAATTAAAGCAAAATAAAATTTTAAAAAAATTTTTTATAAAGTTTTGTCCTAACATGCTGTTTTCGAATGTTCTTCAATGGGTTGTCGCAGGTGTGCGACAGCCTCGCATATCCACTTAATAGCTGGTTCCAGAGCTGGACGGTGCCAATTCACGTAGAGACGCACCAAGTTCTCTAACAAACTGCTATTCATATTGGCACTCATTATTAAGTTTTCTAAAACTCGTCCCAGTAGGTTTCTAAAAAATAATAGAGTTTTGTATCAAATATTAACTATATACATAAATTTTGCAGAGTAAATTTCATTTTACTAAATATAAACCATGATACTGATGGATGTTGAAACCATATTATAAATTTATATTATAAATTTAAACCACGACGGTTAACAAACATAACAATGTAACTTTTTGATATATTAGCAAACTTTTGGTCCTCAATAATTAATAAATAAAAATAGTAAAATAAATTACTTTCCAGCTTGGTCTGAGTCGTCAGCATGGTCCAGTAGTTTAAGGAGTTGAGAAGAAACAAATTCTTCCTCCATTGTCGCTTCTAATTCATGCGCAGTTCCTTCAGCGGAGACAATAACTTGATGTTGTGGCTGGTGGGAAAGGATGTATCTGTAAATTTACTATATATTAGTATTATTTTATTATTTTCATAAAAACAAAAAGATTTGAACCGCAAGTATTAAACTTAGAACAATGGGAAAAATTTCGAGAAGTTGGAGCCGCAAAAATATGAACATAGAAATGGTTTAAAAAACAAAAATGGTTTGGGATTAGTAATGGTTGTATTAAGTGATAGGGGAAAGCTTCCCCTACCATAGACGTTGTAACTCATCCTAACTTAACCTAGTTTTTGCCCTCACAAAAAATTAAGGAAAAATCTTTTCTGTTATTTAATTTAAATTAACCCTTCTGGAATTATTCTTAAATAGCTTTCTTTCTTTAAACAACAACCGTTCTGATCCAATCTTTGGTAGTCTATACATTTTTTGTGTAAAAAAATTTTAAATCAACAAACAGTCGTTTTCAAAGCCTTTTAAATTTTCAAATAAATCTCGCTGGATACACTTTTTTTTGGTTATGTCTCTCAACAACGGGAATCTTACCCAATGCCCAACTGTGACATCATGATCCCTAGATTTCAAATCAGTCGACCATGGATCTACCCCTAATCATATTAAACCTCTAAAATAACACCTTTTTATGCCAGATAAAATAATAATTTCAGACCTGTGCACTGCCCCACCGGGTTTTATTGGGGGGGGGGGGCAATTCCAAAACGAGGAAGGCACGGGGGGCAACTTTTTTTGAAACAAAGGGGGGGACAATAAAACAGGGGGCAAGCAGGGGAGAAAAAAAAGAAGAAAAAAGGGGAAAAAGAAGGGAAATGGGAAGTAAGGACAAAAAAGCGAAAATAAGGTAAAAATAGGTCTAAAATGACTTAAATGCATTGAAATAGGCTAAAAACTGCAAAAAATTCGCGATGATGGCGTCATCATAGGTCAAAAATGGCGTCATCATTTTAGGGTACTTTTTCATTTTTGGCGGGGGGGAGGCAAATCCTCCAATAAAACGGGGGGGGGGCATTTTCAGACCGTGCACAGGTCTGTAAAATGGTCGACAGTTTAGCTTAGTTGGTTGGCAGGCACCCGGACCCGGGGTAGGTGTAATTAGCTTTCAGCGTGGTGTCTTAATTTTCTTCTTGGTTTTTGTAAAATAAACAAACAAAATTTAATGGTTTCAATTTATTGTTATGCAAAGTCAGACCTGTGCACGTCTGGAAATGCCTCCGTCCCCCGGAATATTAGTGGATGTGCCCCTGTCCCCTCGCCCAAAAATGAAAAATTGTAAATTACCCAAAAATTATGGCGCCATTTTTGACCTATTATAACGCCATCATCCATACATGAGCATAACCTTGAAATTTCGGACCCACCACCCTAGAAAAAAATTTTAGGGCCCCCCTCCCCCCAAAATTTTTAAATTTTGACACCCTATCCCCCTCTGGAATTCTAAATCGACCCCCTCCCCACCCCTTCCGAGCCAAATTTTGGTATGAATTTAAGTTGAAATTTACTGTCACAAACACGGTTTTGTATTAAAAAACCAGTACTTTTTTACTCTTTTTATACATAAATAGCCTATTTTAGCATATAAAATTCTATATTTAGTGCTAAAAAACTTAAATAATTTAATGTGACTTTGTTTGGAAACCGGACCCCCTTTGGATTTCAAATTGTTCTACCCAGGGTCAAACCCCCCTCCTCTAAAGCTAGGGGGGTTAAACCCCAAATTAGGGGGGAGGGGTTAATAAAATCCGAGAAACGCAAAATACCCATATCGTCTTTTTTCTGGAGTGCATTTTACCATTATCGTTTTTGATTTTGAAGGAAAAATCGGTAAAAAAACGCTAATTTTAGGTTAAAAAGCCCTTTTTATTGCATTTTTGAACTTTTTGTTGCTTAAAACATTCATTTTGACCTTAAAACTTAAGTTTGGAGGCAGTTAGAAGTCATTTTAAAGACATTTTTTGCCCGGGGTTTACCCGGGGTAGCTTGCGGTCCATGGCTAGCTAGCTAGTTTGCCGGTCCATGCTCATGTATGCCCATGATTGTATTTTCCTCAGTTACAACCATAGGTGTCCGACCAGCCTGGACTGCCCGGACCGGCCCCCCCTGAGGGCCGGTCCAGGGTACCCCTCCCCCCTAGCGCCCATTTTGGACCCTCCCTCCCCCCTAAAACCCCGGTCCAGGCCGACCCCCCGCCTGAAGGCGGTTTTTGACCCCCCCCCTAACAGCTGTTCCACCCCCCCTATCTACTTAATGTGCGATAGGCATAAAAATCGTTTTTTTCGTGCGCGCGACTGAAAATATACAGGCTCAAAATTCGTGCGCAGAAATTTGTGCGCGCACGAATTTCGTGCGCACGATTTTTGAGCCTGTATATTTTCAGTCGCGCGCACGAAAAAAACGATTTTTATGCCTCTCGCACATTGAGGCGGGGTGGAAGCGTGCGGGGGTGGAGACCGGCCTTGGGTCAGCCTGACCCGGTTTTGGGGGGAGGGAGGGTCCAATGGGCGCTAGGGAAGGGGTACCCTGGACCGGCCCTCAGAGACCGCTCCGGGGCGGTCCCAGGTCCATTCGGACACTATGGTTGTAAGCTGAGGAAAATACAATCATGGGCATACATGAGCATGGACCGGCAAACTAGCTGGACCGCAAGGCCGTCCGAGTGTCTTTAAAATGACTTCTAACTGCTCCAAACTTAAGAGTTTAAGGTCAAAAATGAATGTTTTAAGCAACAAAAAGTTCAAAAAATCAATAAAAAGGGCTTTTTAACCTAAAATTAAAGCGTTTTTTTACCGATTTTTCCTTCAAAATCTAGAAACGATAATGGTAAAATGTGCCTCCAAAAAAAACAATATGGGTATTTTGCGTTTCTCGTTTTAGCCCCTCCCCCCTAGATTTGGGGTTTAACCCCTGGCGTTAAGAATCGAGGCCCCACGCACCAGTTGAGATCCAGAGGGGGTCTGTTTCCGAACGAAAATACTAATTAATCATTTATCTAATTTTTTTCACGTGTAGAATTTTGTATACTAAAATAGGCTATTTATGTATAAAAATTGCCAAAAGTTCTGCTTGCTTACAAAACCGTGTTTGTGACAGTAAACTTTGGCCTAAATTCATACCCAAAATTTGGGTCGGAAGGGAGGGGGAAGAGTCGTAAATTTCAGAGGGGGGTAGGGTGTCAAATTTTAAAAATGTTGGGGGGAGGGAGACCCCCCTAGATTTTTTCTAGGGGGGGGGGCGGGTCCGAAATTTCGAGGCTAGGGGGAAGTCCGTAATCAAACAACCCCCCCTCTAGTGTCATGTATGATCATGGGGATATATATATTGGGGCTCGGCTAGCGGGGACCCTACATTTGAGCGTACAATACATAGCAACAAAAGTTATCTCATATTTCCAAGTCTTTAAATGGGGAAAGATGATTTAAGTAACTTCAAATACTCAGGAGGAAAGGGTGTTATTACACCATTTAAAAAATACCATTCTGTATAACTAATTTTAAATTTCATTTGCTGAAATATAATATTTTCGGTACCAAATTACAGACCTGTGCACGGTCCGGAAATGCCCCCCCCCATTTTATTGGAGGATTCGCCCCCCTGTTTTATTGCCCCCCTGCCTCGCCAAAAAAAGAAAAAAAGTACCCTAAAATTATGGCGCCATTTTTCACCTATAATGACGCTATCATCGCGAATTTTTGCAGTTTTTAGCCTATTTCAATGCATTTTAAGCCATTTTTCACCTATTTTTACCTTATTTTCGCTTTTTTGTCCCTTTTCCCTTTTTTCTCACTTTTTTCTTCTTTTTTTTCTTTCCCCCCGCTTGTCCCCCTGTTTTATTGCCCCCTCCGTTTCAAAAAAGTTGCCCCCGTGCCTTTCCTATTTTGGAATTGCCCCCCCCCCCAATAAACCCCGGGAGAGGGGGCAGTGCACAGGTCTGAAATTCTATTTTTTATCTGGCATAAAAAAGTGTTCTTAAAAGTGGAATTATAGCGAATTTATTTGAAAATTTAAAAGTTTGAAACAATGCTTGTTGATTTAAAATTTTTTTACACAAAAAATGTATGACTTACCAAAGACGGTTGTTGTTTAAAGAAGAAAGCAATAATTCCAGAAGGGTTAGATTAAAATAACAGAAAAGATTTTGCCTTAATTTTTGTGAGGGCAAAAACTAGGTTGGTACAAATAGGTACAACCGTATGAGCTTTCCCATCACTTAATACGACCATTCTAATCCCCAAACCATTTTGTTTTTTCAACCGTTTACCTACTGTTAATTATTTTTGCGGCTCAGACTACTCGAAATTTTCCATTGTTATTAAGTTTAATACTTGCGGTTTCAATCTTTTTGTTTTTATGATGAAAATAAAATAATACTAATATATAGTAAATTTACAGATACATCCTTTCCGCCGCCCCACAAAGCCTGAAGGAACTGCGCATGAATTCAAGAAGCAACAAAAAAAAATATTTCTCTCAACTCCTTGAACTACTAGAAACCATTTGCTGACAAGAATCAACCAACTGGAAAGTAATTTATTTTTACTATTTTTTATTTTATTTGAGACCAAAAAGTTTGCTAATATATCCGAAAAGTTACATTGTTATGTTTGTTAACTCACATCGTGGTTTTCATCATCTAAATTTATAATATGGTTTCCCAACGTCAGTCGTTATTGCATTTATATTTCCATAAAATGAAATTTACTCTGCAAAATTTATGTATATAGTTAATATTTTTGATACAAAAACTTTTTATATTATTTTTTTCCAAAAATTACTGGGACATTTTTTAGAAACTAATAATGAGTGCCTGTGGAATGCGCACAGTTTGTTTCAGACTTCGGTGGTGCTGCGTAATGATAGGCCAGGTCTCGAAGTTCCCACTATTAATCGATATGCGAGGCTGTCGCACACCTGCGACAACCCAGAAGAAACAAGAAACA
>JASAMX010024640.1:0-19879 GCA_030248175.1 Microlaimidae sp. YZB2_3
AGAATAACAAAAATAGCTGTCGTTTGATTTTTAGACCAAATCTTGGGTTGATTGGAAAAACCAGAAAAAACTTATTAAAAAAACATTAAAAAGGTGGCCGAAATTAAGTCAGCTACCCTACTGGTTACATTTTCAAGTGACAGCAAGACTTCAAACTACACAAAGATATAACATCCAGAATTATTCTTTAAGTTAGCAAGACGGAATATTTTCCATGGTAATTATAGACGCGATGATAATATCAAAAATATATAATACTATATAATATAATAAGGAAAAATATGACACTCAGTCTCAGAAGTGAAACTATTTGGTGCCATTTTTTGAGCACTGCCATTAAGTGTTGTGCGCATAAAATGGCAAAACAACTGTTCTTATTGAGGCATGTGTCGTGTAAATGGGCACTGCTAAAAATGTAGCAGTGTTTTTGCGCATATCCTAGCATGCTAACACGAACGCACTGCATTTTAAAGTACACTGCACTTTTTTGGCAATCTTGTGCGCATATATGCGCATATACTGCACATAAAATAGCACAGCCGCGGAAGAGAAAAAAATAAACCCAGCTAAAAAACCACTATTTAGTTTGCACACTGTACACAAAATACAAACTTTTAGTATAGACATACAAAAATAAAATCCAATGCAATACACAAAAAGATCTATTTTATGTATTAGCTTCAATCTTATTTTTTGTGTGTGTATACTAAAAGTTTGTATTTTGTGTACCGTGTGCAAACTAAGTACTGGTTTTTTAATGGGTTTATTTTTTTTTCTTTCCCGCGCTTTCTATTTTACATGTGCAGTATATGCGCATATATGCGCAAAAGGTTGCCAAAAAATACAGTGTACTTTTAAAATGCAGTGTTAGCGTCTTGTGATAGGATATGCGCAAAAACACTGCTACCATTTTTATTTTAGGGCATTTACCAATATGTGCCTCAATAAATAGTTGTTCTCACTTTATGCGCACAACACTTAATGGCAGTACTCAAAAAATGACACCAAACTAGTTTCGCTTCTGAAACTAAATGTAATATTTTTCCTTAATATGTATATCAGAGTGTATATATTTTTGATAATATTAACTTTTAAGTTTTTATTTTTAAATTTTTTTCTTCGTTAATGGAGAGCCAGAATATCATGGTTTTATGAAAAAATCAACATGGACATCTTGCTGCTGGACAATGCATAGTTACCAAAAAGGGTGGAGAAACCTTATAGTCAAGAAAATATTGTAAGGAAGTCAAAAATCACAAAAAACATATTTATACGGTACAAAACATTTTCACTAAAGAGGGTAAGAGTCCTCACTTAACCACAAAACGGATTAGACTTTATAATAAAGTATTAATATAAAGATTAAAAAATAGGATGATTGTTGTAACAAGTTTGACGTAAAAAAATCAATATAGACATGTACTGGACAATCTCTTTTGACCAATAAAGCTTTTGGATTTTTCTGAAAATTTTTGGTGTTCAAACTAACTTCAAGATATGAATAATAAAGAAACATTAATCCATGGAGAGACAGAATATCATGTAGTTTTGGAATATATCAAGAACAAAATTTTTATATTGGATATTGGATTTTGTATCTTAAATTTTTTTTAAATTTTTGAATTAGCTTGAAATTATTGGTGTTCAATTTTAGTCGATGAAGAGCAACATTGTAATATTACATTCTAAATTAAACTATAGGTTTTTACGTGCACATGGAAACCTTGCCAAAATATGCCAAATGTCAATATAATTGCAAATTTACTATCCAAACCTTGTGTGATATCTAAAAATTAACAAAAACCACACAATAATTTATCACATGCAATATTTTGTTTTTCCATTTTCGTATTGCCTTACGAAAGTGTTTGTTTTCATAAAGATAAAAAGTGCAAGGTACATTATCAAAAACATCATGTGCGTATTACATAAAGATTAAGAGTGTTTATTGTAACTTCAGAAAATCGTTAATCTTTTTACGACACGTTTAAAAAATTATACAATTCAATACACACACACACACACACAACACACACACACACACGCGCGCGCACACGCACACGCACCGCACACGCACACACACACGCAGACGAACACGCACACGCACACGCACCGCACACGCACACGCACACACACACGCACACACGCACACGCACCGCACACGCACACACACACACACGCACACGCTAACGCACACGCACCGCACACGCACACACACACGCACACGAACACACACACACACACACACTGTGCGTGCGTGCGTGCGTGCGTGCGTGCGTGCATGCGTGCGTTCATGCGTGCGTGTGTGCGTGCATGCGTGCGTTCGTGCATACATGCGTGTGTGCATACGTGCGTGTGTGCGTGTGTGTGTGTGCGTGCGTGTGCGTGCGTGCGTGCGTGCGTGCGTGCGTGCGTGCGTGCGTACGTGCGTGCGTGTGTGCGTGCGTGCGTGCGTACGTGCGTGCGTAATTATATAAGTAGTTATCACACACTATATTAAGCTTAATGTGTATCTATAAATTCTTTCAAATCATAAAACTTAAATCTGCTACATGTAAGTTCTAAACAACGCATTATACCCACAAGAGACATGATATTTTTTCCTAATTCCTCTTGCCCCATCTTAGGACAAAAACCTAAATTTAAAAAAGGCTCTTTCTTACCGCCAGGCTTTATTAATTTCTTGTGCAGCTTGAACCTTCTGTAAACAGTTAAAACGTTTTCAAATTTAGCTTAAAGTTGGTAAACTAGCCTTCAATAGTGCTCTATTATAAAAAATTCAAAAAGTCATATTCACAGCAATCTTTGACAATTGACACCTTTTTAAATTTATAATTGTGATTTAGATAATTAAAAAGGCGCTCTTACAGATTCCTAAATGACATGTAACAACAGCGATTTCACCGTAAAGCAGATCTTATCAGCAAAAAAATTATTTACTATGTAATTTTCATGCTATATTCACATGCTCTTAAACGACTTTTTTTGCAATCTGGCAGATAAAACATCCACAGTGAGTGCGTGCGTGTGGTAAATAAACTCAGCGGCTGACTGACCTCAATAATTTGCAGCTTAAATTGAGTATTTTCAAACAAAACAATTCAAAATTTTTATCAAAAATGGTAAAATTAAAAACCTTATTTTAATGGATATTTATCAAATTACTTAATTTGGAATCAAAATGCCAATTTGTCAGGGTTAAAATTGACTAATTGTATATAATTTGTAAAAGTGCGCAATTTAAAAAAATTCCAATTTTCCAATTTGTTTAAAAACGTTATAATCGTACATCTTTAATTTGTCATCTCATGTCCCGCCCTTATACTATTTGTCAATAAGAAATTTCGTGTACTGGGAAAAATTCTCACTTTGAGCTGTTATATTTTACTAACAAAGCGAAAAATTTATGCAAGATTTATTTCCGGGCATAGCTCAGACTCATAGCTATCCGTTAAAACGGTTGAAAAAATAATTTTTATCTATAGCGTCATCACTACGGTCAATACAGTTAAAAAACCTGGGCCTATTTCATAAAAATTGCATGTAATTAATTTACCGCTGTAAATTAATAACGCATATTTTTTTTTATTTTTAATTAAAAAGTATATTATAAAATTCGTTTAAATTTAAGAAATTACATGTTGTAAATTCCCAAATTCCACAGTTACGTATTATTTTTTAATTAATAATAGAAGAATTATTCTTTATTAATTTACAATTACAGAAATCTTTATGGAATACGTCCCTGGTCTCAAAAAACCAAACTTTTTATTCTAAAAAGAAGAAACGCTGTTTGGCATGCTGTTAACATCAAGCCTTTTAGGGTTTTTTTTAAAATTTAGAAATCGGTTTCTGCATTTTATTGTCTGCCAATGAGAATCAAAGTATATTCCTCTACGAAAAAAATATTATTAATTTTAAGCTTTAAGTTTTTAGCTATGAATAAATTATTGTAGAAGTAGGCTTTTGTAATTTTGTTTTCTAAGAATACGGTGAAATACAGTGTATACCAATTTATTAATAAAAATTTCAACGTCTTGTAATTTTTTTTTTTATTTTTTGATATTAGTAATTAATAATAGATAAACATAACCTAAAATTTTCTGGCTCTTGATGGTACACGTCGTTACCGTGTGGCGTGCCAGCAAGCGTTATCTATGGACATCATTATTAATTCTCATAAATTATAACCTTTTAATTTTACAACATGTAATTCATAAAATTTTCAAAAATTAAAGTTTTTAAGATAAAACACAAGAAATTTCAATTAATTAAATTATTACTATTATACCTGTTTTAATTATCCGACTTCCAAAATGTCAAGTATCACAACCTCGTGTACTTTACCTCCATGCATTTTCCTACCCATTTGTCAATAATATCAGCATTATTATACAATTTACAAGTGCCTTTATAGATCCACTCAGTTATTTCTCATAACTACCAATTTTTGTCCTAGCGTTTAGTTCTGTTTTCAAGAGGAGGAAGACATATGTGCGGGAATGCTGAATTATCGTGAGTTTATAATTTTTAGGTCGTTTTTATCCAGCCTTCCTTCTTTTGTCTCTATAAAATGCTACAACAGCAACCGTAACCGAGTCTCGGCGCCACCCTATCGGTCCTCCGGGTATCGGTCTGGGCGCCGGTCTCACTACCGGTGCGGGGGCAGGTCTGGGTCTCGGAGCGGGTCGCGGGGTCGGGGGGGGTCTAGGGGCTGGTCTAAGTCAGGTCCTCAGGCCCCCAGGTCCTCTTCTCAGGTCCACCTCCACGCGGCATTTTTAACTTCTAAAAATTAAAGTTGAATGAAAATATGATTGTAAGTAAAATATCCGGCCTTTTAAAGGTCTAGTACCCTCTCACAAACTATGTAAGAAATGATATTTTCACTGGTGCGTTAGTAATTGGTGACATTTAAAAAAGAACACTTTTAATTAAAAGTTATGTTTTTTTATTTATTAGCTAGTAGCCTAAAACAAACTAAGCTATCATAATAATTTTATTCAATAGAGAATTTGTAATGTTTGTGAAGAATTTATTCTATCTGGAGTTTCCATGGGCTTTTTGTACAGAGCGTAAACATGTAATTGGTTTTTAAATTTATTTTATTTCGCAAAAAATGAATTCCACCACTTAAATCGCATGCTAAAAATATTTACAGACGTTATGGTATAGCGTTGACATAGTGAATGATGTAATATTCATATATTTTATACCACATCTGTTTGTGCAAATTTTACCTATAATCTTTTATATTTTTAGGAGCGGGTCATAATACCAACTCAAGATATCCAAAAAACCTCAAGATCCCCGAGATTTAAAGATCCCATCATTCATAAACAATGTTATATAATTTGAAATATTTTTATGAATGAAAACACGCTATTGAATAAAAATGTATTATGATAAAGCTTAGTTTGATTTTTAGGCTTTACTTAGGCTTAGGATAAATAAAAAATGCATTTTGAACTGGGTTTTTTAAGTTAGAAAAGTGTTTTCGTTTTTTACAGAGTTCACGCAATTACTGAACGTCACCAGTGAAAATATCGATTTTTTACATAGTTTGAGAGAGGGTATCTTGAAGCCTTGTAGATATAGTGACCCGGGGATATTTTGACTTACAATCATATTTTCATTGAAACTGTAATTTTTAGACTTTAAAAATGCCGCGTGGAGGTGGACCCGGAAGAGGACCTGGGGGGCCTGGAGGACCTGGACTTAGACCAGCCCCTAGACCCGCCCCGACCCCGCGACCCGCTCCGAGACCCAGACCTGCCCCCGCACCGGTAGTGAGACCGGCGCCCAGACCGATACCCGGAGGACCCATAGGGTTGGCGCCGAGACTCGGTTACGGTTGCTGTTGTAGCATTTTATAGAGACAAAAGAAGGAAGGCTGGAATAAAAACGACCTAAAAAATTTATAAACTCACGATAATCCAGCATTCCCGCACACTAATGCTTCCTCTTGGAACAGAACTAAACGCTAGGACGAAGATTGCGGTAGCGAATCGCGAGAAATAACCTGAGTGGATCGTTATAAACGCACTTCGTAAATCTGTATAATAATGCTGGACTATTAGATCGACAAATGGGTCAGGAAAATGCAGTGCGCTAGGTAAAGTACACGAGGTTGTGATACTTGACGTTTGTGGAATTCGGGATAATTAAAACATTTATAATAGTAATAATTTATTAATGATATTTCTTGTGTTTTATCTTAAAAACTTTAATGTTTTGAAAATCTTTATGCATTACATGTTTTATAGTTCAAAGGTTTTTATAATTAATTAGAATTAATAATGATTGTCCATAGATAACGCTTGCTGGCACGCCACACGGTAACGACGTGTACCATTAAGAGTCAGAAATTTTTAGGTTATGTTTATTTATTATCTAATTATCTATTATCAAAAAAATAAAAAAAATAAAAGTTAAAATCTCGGTTTAATTTTTACCTCGAATAAATTCGGTCATACACTGTATTTCACCGTATTCTTAGCAAACAAAATTACAAAAGCCTACTTCTCAATAATTTATTCATTTCTAAAACTTAAAGCTTAAAATTAATAATATTTTTTTCGTAGAGGAATATACTTTGATTGTCATTGGCAGACCATGAAAAAAATGCAGCAAACCGATTTTGCTGAAATTTTTAAAAAATACCCTAAAAGGCTTGTGTTAACAGCATGCCAAACAGCGTTTCTTCTTTTTTACGAATAAAAAGTTTTCGGTTTTTTGAGACCAGGGACGTATTTCATAAAGATTTCTGTAATTGTAAATTAATAAACGCAATTAATTTCTTCTTATTTTATTAATTAAAAAATACATACGTAACTGTGGAATTTGCGGAATTTACAGACATGTAATTTCTTAAATTCTAAACGCAATTTTATTAATATACTTTTTAATTAAAAATACAAAACAAAATATGCGTTCATTAATTTACAGCGGTAAATTAATTACATGCAATTTTTATGAAATAGGCCCCAGGTTTTTTAACTGTATTGACCGTAGTAATGACGCTATAGATAAAAATTTTTTCAACCGTTTCAACGGATAGCTATGAGTCTGAGCTATGCCCGGAAATAAATCTTGCATAAATTTTTCGCTTTGTTAGTAAAATATAACAGCTCAAAGTGAGAATTTTTCCCAGTACACGAAATTTCTTATTGACAATTAGTATAAGGGCGGGACATGAGATGACAAATCAAAGATGTACGATTATGACGTTTTTAAACAAATTGGAAAATTGGAATTTTTTTAAATTGCGCACTTTTACAAATTATATACAATTAGTCAATTTTAGCCCTGACAAATTGGCATTTTGATTCCAAAATAAGTAATTTGATAAATATCCATTAAAATAAGGTTTTTAATTTTACCATTTTTGATAAAAATTTTGAATTGTTTTGTTTGTAAATACTCAATTTAAGCCGCAATTATCGAGGTCAGTCAGCCGGTGAGTTTATTTACCACACGCACGCACTCACTGTGGATGTTTTATCTGCCAGATTGCAAAAAAAGTCGTTTAAGAGCATGTGAATACAGCATGAAAATTACATAGTAAATAATTTTTTGCTGATAAGATCTGCTTTACGGTGAAATCGCTGTTGTTACACGTCATGTTAGGAATTGTAAGAGCGCCTTTTTAATTATCTAAATCACAATTACAAATTTAAAAAGGTGTCAATTGTCAAAGATTGCTGTGAATATGACTTTTTGAATTTTTTATAATAGAGCACTATTGAAGGCTAGTTTACCAACTTTAAGCTAAATTTGAAAACGTTTTAACTGTTTACAGAAGGTTCAAGCTGCACAAGAAATTAATAAAGCTGTGGTAAGAACGAGCCTTTTTTAAATTTAGGTTTTTGTCCTGAAGATGGGGCAAGAGGAATTAGGAAAAAATATCATGTCTCTTGTGGGTATAATGCGTTGTTTAGAACTTACATGTAGCAGATTTAAGTTTTATGATTTGAAAGAATTTATAGATACACATTAAGCTTAATATAGTGTGTGATAACTACTTATATAATTACGCACGCACGTACGCACGCACGCACGCACACACGCACGCACGTACGCACGCACGCACGCACGCACGCACGCACGCACGCACGCACGCACGCACGCACGCACGCACGCACGCACGCACGCACGCACGCACGCACGCACGCACGCACGCACGCACGCACGCACGCACGCACGCACGCACGCACGCACGCACGCACGCACGCACGCACGCACGCGTGTGTGTGTGTGTGTGTGTGTGTGTGTGTGTGTGGTTGTGTGTGCGTGTGCGTTCGCAGGTGCTTATGTGTGTGTGTGCGCGTGTGCGGTGTGTGTGCGCGTGTGCGGTGTGTGTGTGCGTGCATGTGCGTGTGTGTGTGCGTGTGCGTGTGCGTGTTCGTCTGCGTGTGTGTGTGCGTGTGCGGTGCGTGTGCGTGTGCGCGCGCGTGTGTGTGTGTGTGTTGTGTGTGTGTGTGTGTGTATTGAATTGTATAATTTTTTAAACGTGTCGTAAAAAGATTAACGATTTTCTGAAGTTACAATAAACACTCTTAATCTTTATGTAATACGCACATGATGTTTTTGATAATGTACCTTGCACTTTTTATCTTTATGAAAACAAACACTTTCGTAAGGCAATACGAAAATGGAAAAACAAAATATTGCATGTGATAAATTATTGTGTGGTTTTTGTTAATTTTTAGATATCGCACAAGGTTTGGATAGTAAATTTGCAATTATATTGACATTTGGCATATTTTGGCAAGGTTTCCATGTGCACGTAAAAACCTATAGTTTAATTTAGAATGTAATATTACAATGTTGCTCTTCATCGACTAAAATTGAACACCAATAATTTCAAGCTAATTCAAAAATTTAAAAAAAATTTAAGATACAAAATCCAATATCCAATATAAAAATTTTGTTCTTGATATATTCCAAAACTACATGATATTCTGTCTCTCCATGGATTAATGTTTCTTTATTATTCATATCTTGAAGTTAGTTTGAACACCAAAAATTTTCAGAAAAATCCAAAAGCTTTATTGGTCAAAAGAGATTGTCCAGTACATGTCTATATTGATTTTTTTACGTCAAACTTGTTACAACAATCATCCGATTTTAATCTTTAGATGATACTTTATTATAAAGTCTAATCCGTTTTGTGGTAGTGAGGACTCTTACCCTCTTTAGTGAAAATGTTTTGTACCGTATAAAGATGTTTCTGTGATTTTTGACTTCCTTACAATATTTTCTTGACTATAAGGTTTCTCCACCCTTTTTGGTAACAATGCATTGTCCAGCAGCAAGATGTCCATGTTGATTTTTTCATAAAACCATGATATTCTGGCTCTCCATTAACGAAGAAAAAAATTTAAAAATAAAACTTAAAAGTTAATATTATCAAAAATATATAATACTATATAATATATTAAGGAAAAATATTACACTCAGTCTCAGAAGCGAAACTATTTGGTGCCATTTTTTGAGCACTGCCATTAAGTGTTGTGCGCATAAAATGGCAAAACAACTGTTCTTATTGAGGCATGTGTCGTGTAAATGGGCACTGCTAAAAATGTAGCAGTGTTTTTGCGCATATCCTAGCATGCTAACACGAACGCACTGCATTTTAAAGTACACTGCACTTTTTTGGCAATCTTGTGCGCATATATGCGCATATACTGCACATAAAATAGCACAGCCGCGGGAAAGAAAAAAAATAAACCCATTAAAAAACCAGTACTTAGTTTGCACACTGTACACAAAATACAAACTTTTAGTATACACACACAAAAATAAAATCCAATGCAATACATAAATAGATCTTTTTGTGTATTGCATTGGATTTTATTTTTGTATGTCTATACTAAAAGTTTGTATTTTGTGTACAGTGTGCAAACTAAGTAGTGGTTTTTTAGTGGGTTTATTTTTTTTCTTTCCCGCGGTTGTGCTATTTTATGTGCAGTATATGCGCATATATGCGCACAGATTGCCAAAAGTGCAGTGTACTTTAAAATGCAGTCGTTCGTGTTAGCATGCTAGGATATGCGCAAAAACACTGCTACATTTTCACAGTACCTACACGACACATGCCTCAATAAGAACAGTTGTTTTGCCATTTTATGCGCACAACACTTAATGGCAGTGCTCAAAAAATGGCACCAAATAGTTTCACTTCTGAGACTGAGTGTAATATTTTTCCTTATTATATTATATAGTATTATATATTTTTGATATTATCATCGCGTCTATAATTACCATGGAAAATATTCCGTCTTGCTAACTTAAAGAATAATTCTGGATGTTATATCTTTGTGTAGTTTGAAGTCTTGCTGTCACTTGAAAATGTAACCAGTAGGGTAGCTGACTTAATTTCGGCCACCTTTTTAATGTTTTTTGAATAAGTTTTTTCTGGTTTTTCCAATCAACCCAAGATTTGGTCTAAAAATCAAACGACAGCTATTTTTGTTATTCTAGTGCAAAATTTTAAAATTTCCGTTACACTTAAAGATCAGTGGAGGTTTAGAGTTTTTTTATAGTGGCCGAAATTAAGCTATTAACTTCGGCCACCTAGAAAAAATTGGCTATAACTATTGCCAAAACGAACAATAAAAATTTTTAAAGGTTGCTCTTGGAATTTAAAGGTTGCTCTTGGAAAAATGGCTATAACTATTGCCAAAACGAACAATAAAAATTTTTAAAGGTTGCACATATAACATATAACTTAATTTTTTCCCGTTTGCAAACTTTGATAGTTATTAGCAAGACTAAATAATTATGTCAAAACTTTAAAAAACAAGTTTTAATAACCTGTATTTTTTGTTGGATTTTTGTTTGGCTTAAAAAAACGTCAAAATAAGCCAAACGAGCAAAAAAAATTCTTTATAAATACGGTAGTACGATGATATTTGAAAACAGCAAAAAACGGCAGGTTTTTTCACATAAAATCGAAATTAACGGAATCTTAGGGCTGGTTCATACTTATGACAAAACATCCTTTGGACAAAGTCCAAAGGACAATTTTATAAAAGCCAAAAAAACGTCCTTTGGACTTTTTCCTTTGGACGAAGTATGAAAGCTACTTAGAATTTGTCCTTTGGACTTTGTCCAAAGGACAAAATCCAAAGGGAAAAGTCCAAAGGACAAAAGTATGAATACGTTGTCCTTTGGATTTTGTCCTTTGGACTTTTCCCTTTGGACTTTTCCCTTTGGACTTTTCCCTTTGAACTTTTCCCTTTGGATTTTGTCCTTTGGACAAAGTCCAAAGGACAAAAGTCCTTTGGACTTTGTCCAAAGGACGTTTTGTCATAAGTATGAACCAGCCCTTAGAATGCGCAGTCAGTTACACGCATTGCAAAATGATTTTGAAGAAAATATCAAAACATGAAAATTAACTGCTTTGAGCCTTAAATAGAAATTATTTTAAGGTTGTAAAGTGCTTCGTTCCAAATTTAATGCAGTTTAAACACAAAGCAAAAATTAAGAAAATCACAAAAAAATTACTTTTTGTATGAAAATGTTGATAATGCAGAATAACACAAATAAAAAACTATTGCAAAAACACTTTATTCAACATTCATCCAGTTACTTTTGTGCTAGTTCTTTTGTGATTTAATAATAACCCAATTTTCTAACACTCTAAATTGGTGGCCGAAATTAAGGCCTGGCCGAAATTAAGTCAAATGACCTATAGCGTCAAAAATAAAGACTTTAAATGTGGAAAGCTTGTCATTTCCACAGTGTGCGTGGTTGAAGTGTGCGCGCATTTTATACCTGAAGAAAATATTGAAAGGTGACAAGACTCAATTTCTCTTGCCATTACGTAAAATGTCAAATTTTTTTCAGTAAAGTATTCTTAGCTATTATTGGCAAAAATTGTAGCTAT
The DNA here is from genome assembly GCA_030248175.1 of Microlaimidae sp. YZB2_3. Classification (NCBI taxonomy): domain Eukaryota; kingdom Metazoa; phylum Nematoda; class Chromadorea; order Desmodorida; family Microlaimidae; species Microlaimidae sp. YZB2_3. The sequence continues at coordinate 11,891 of JASAMX010024640.1, forward strand.
CACAAATTTACCTATAATAAAAGTGTGTTCGTCTACCAGGAATTATCATAAAATCCGAAAAATAAAAGGCGCGTTTGTTTATACTGCATGTATTTTTAAACTGTGTTTCTAAAGGACATATCCACCATTGATTTTTTTACAAATGTTTTATATAACGTGCAAAAATATGTTTTTTTATTTGATGATTTGTTATTCACCGCAGAGACATACCTTTAATATTGTGATTTAATTAATTAATTTCAATACCTCAATATTGTATTTATAAGAGCTGAAAATCTTTTTAGGAGCTGACAGTTTAAACTCATTAAATACTAAGCTTAACTCTAAAATTCTCACCTATTTATTTAGGGTTGGATATGTTATCATTATAGAACTAAGATTCACGTTTGAAAACTTAAAACTTAAAACTTAAAATAATAACTATTTTTATATAAATTTTTTTCTGAATTAATTTATTAAAAATCCAAAAATCCAAAAATTCGTCTTATGTTTATGACGTTTTGAAACAAATTTTCTATTATGCGAATCAAAAACTTTAGCGTTATTTAATATTAAGTTTGGGTGTGATTTGAGTTAGTAAGATACTTTAAAAATATCTTGGGTTGTAAATTAATATTTTTTAAAGTTTTTTAGTTATTATAAAAAATCATAGGAAACACCTTAAATAATTTTATTGTGGATTAAAACACCTTAAAACATCTTAAAAACACCTTAAATAAGTTTTTTAATTATTATAAAAAAATCATAGGAAAACACCTTAAATAATTTTATTGTGGATTATCAACCTTTTTATAAGTTAAATTTTGATAACCATGGCATAATAAAATAAATAGTCTGAATGTTTGATGAAAAACTGATAAAAGCACATTCACAATCAAACTTCTATATATACACTGTAGCTTGTAACGAAGTGCTACCAAAGGTGGATAATCTAATAAAGGTATGTCATAGCGCTCTGTAGCAGCGTGCATCATAAAATCCAATTCGGGCCGCACGTCCGGCCAGAAGCCGCACGTCCGGCCAGTAGCCGTATGTCCGGCCAGAAGCCGCACGTCCGGCCAGAATTGGATTTTATGATGCACGCTGCTACAGACCGCTGTGACATACCTTTATTAGATTATCCACCTTTGGTGCTACTTTAATAATTGGAAAATCGAGCTGAAATTTAGAAATGTTGAAGTCTGGTGCTAAAAAACTTTAATATTCAATTGGAAATAAATAGTTTTCGTATTAAAGGAGCAGATCGGGCGATATAGGCATCCGATATCGTCCAGAACAGATTTCTTCTTTACTAAAACGTATCTACTATAAATTTGATATTAAAATTCAAAGCTAAAACAATTCTAAATTTACTTCTAGGTAAATATTTCCGCAACAACAATTTCCGCGGAAAAAATTTCCGCACCAGCATTATTTCTGCTAGAAGATTATTTCCGCGAAAAAAATTTCTGCGAGGGAATTTTTTCCGCTCATTTGCGTTTCCCTTATCTAGCTGTGAACTCTGGCATTTTTTCCTAATTTTTTTTGCAAACAGAAATAAATAAACAATGTTTTTTTATTAAAGATTTGCACAGAACTTTCGATTTTCTTTGCAAATTTTTAAAAATGTTTATTTTTCCAAAAGACAACAGAAAATACCTCTGCAGCTTAAACTTAATCCTACGTTTTCTTAAGCCTAAGCAAAACCTAAAAATCAAGCGAAACTTTTTCTGTCTAGTTATTTGATAAACTTTAGAATGATTTTTAAATTTCGCTTAAAGGCTTAGAAAAACGTAGGGTTAAGGCTGGTTCATACTTATGTAAAAATGTCCTTTGGACTTTGTCCAAAGGACAAACACAGCGTATAAACGAATGTAAAAACGTCCATTGGACTTTGTCCAAGTTTTTACATAAGTATGAACCAGCCTTAAGGCTTACAAAAAAGCTGCACAGAGGTATTTCCTGTTAGCCGGTATTGGACGTAATATTTTGGCTATATACAAAAACATTAATTACTTCTATTGGTAAATTGGTGTATGTAAACGTGTACAATTTTAAAAAATAGAAAATTCGTTACAATCCACTTTTTTTAATTTTTAAATATTTTTAACTATTATGCAATGCGTTAAAATTAAATAAACATAAAAAATTAAACATGTAACTAAATGTGTACTTTTTCGGATACATTTAGTTGGTCTAACATAAAAAGGTATAAAAAACAAACTGTAAACAAATTTAACGCCACAATAAATCTACAGAAAATTTGAGATTATTTTGATTGATTTCTTTAGAAAAAAAGTGCATTTAGTAAAAGTTTTAAAAGATGAAAAACTGATGACAATTTTTTTTTAACTTTTATATTTTAAAAAATTGCCGCAGTATGTCGAAATTTTCTAGAATTGCTTTTTATTTATAATTTTTGATTACAAAAAACCCGAAATATAGGAAATTTTTTCCGCGGAAAAAATCTTGCAAAGAAATTAATGCTGAAGAAATACTGCCGCGGAAATTTTTTCCGCGGAAATTGTTGTTGTGGAAATCTTTACCGAACTCCCTAAATTTAAGCCCTACAACAATTCCAAATTGGAGCCCGATCGGCTAAGTAAAAATAATTAGTTGATTCAGAGCGATTGCTCCTTTTATCAGGTAATGCATTGTTTCATTTTATAAGACATATTAGTAATGTTGAGAGGCAAATTTACAGTGAAAGTTTTCAAATTTTTTTTATCTAATCCGAGTAAACAAACTTGTTGATTTCATTTGTCGCTTATTTTTCACGTGCTGTTAAATTTTCTACACAACTGTTTTTGAAGTTGCAACGACTATATTATAGTGTGTAAAGCTAGTGTTCCATAATTTTTATACACTTTTATGTTATTATGTAGGTTTGAAAATGCGTAGTTAATAAAATAAATTTTCGTTTAGATTTTTATTAAGTTAAAATAATTTCGGTGTTTCTTGGAATTCATTGAAATTATGCTTATATAATAAGAACTTTAAATTACTGAGCAGGTGTTCTGCTTATATTTTCAAAGTTTGTGTTTGTTCCTAAAAACAAATATACACCAAAAACAAATATCTAATAGGTAAACCAATGAAAAATAAAAAATATAAAATATAACAGATTACTTTGAATTAATTTCTAACTACTACTAAAAATAAAATATATACAGCAATATGTCTACAATTTAAACTAAAATTTAAAAATGATAAAAAAACAGTCGAACAAAATTACTTGAAAATCTATCTATCATAATCAAGATAAACAAAAATAAAATTAGAAAACATAAAAATCCCAATGCATACTCAGTCATAAGTGTTTGTCAGTTAAACTGAAGTTTATTAAATCTAACTCAAGTCCGTTTTAAATGATTGAGACTAGAAAAATATTTTATAGGTGACAATAAGTATATCTCTTTAGCACGGTTAATTTGAAGCCTACTGCTACTTACTCATAAGTGTCAGTCAGCCAAACTGTAATTTATTTAACACAACTCAATTATTTTTAGCTTTGAATAATATTTTAAAAAATTCAACAACGGTTTTAAATATAGATACAATTTATGTAGTTGGATTATGAAAATTTTGTAAGCAAATTGCCAGGTCAATGAAATAGAACAACGGATTTTCATTTCTTGACGGGACATTTGATCCCAGGTTTTGTTATGTGAAGTAGTCTCGATGCTTCGTTTCGCTAATTTATCATTTTTTGTATAACAAACTGTTAAAAATATACAGTTTATGTTGTCTAAAACTTAATTAAAATTAAAACTTTGAATTATACATTTTTTTATGACCAAAGAAAGCTATAATTATTTTCTCATTCTTCAAGAAAAAACTATTAAACTAAAATACAAAAATTGTCATGATACAAGGTTTTGCTTAGGCTGCTTAAGGAAACTAAAATTTACAGACCATGGTTTATCATTTATTTATTTATGGTTTATTCATCACTTTCAACAAAAGCTTTGGTAGTTTGTGAGTTTTATTTTGATAGCATAATTAATCACGTGATCTTGAAAATCCCTTTTCTTTTCAAAACATCGGTAAAAAAACATACCGGGCTGTGCTATTTATCGTGAAATATTAATACGGTTCGTGTAATAACCAAATCATTTTTTTTACAATTTATGACAATCTATAACAACTCTAGTTTCGAATTAAACTCTAGTTTAGCTATTAAACATTATAAGTGTTATTGTTTAATTCGCAATGATATTGGTTTTAGTATAAATAAAAAGCTGCACACTACACTGCTTCTATATGGTATTATATAACAAAATACCAAAAAAATTGCAGTCTAAAAATTTAAAAATATATTTTTTTCGTAAAAGGAACCAATTCATAATCAATTTCTTTGTAGCAAGATTATTATAATACCAAATTGCAATTTCTACTTTTTTTTGTAAATGCAAAATTTTTTTCATTTTTTGTTATTTACTGAAAATTTTTTTAATATCAACGTATGATAACTGAACGATTAGATAATTGTTAATTGCAGTCGTAATGCAGTTTTTTAAATACTAAATAATGCATATTTTTTTATCAATATTATTGCAAATTATAATTGTTCTAAATTCCTTATTAACTTGAAGTCGAAAATAAAAAAATACTTATTGTTATGTTTAATTATAGGTTTTCGCAATTTTAAACGTTAGCTTTAAGGCACCCATTTTACATAGGCTTCAAGAACTCTATATCATTTCATTTTATCTAAACACTATAATTTATAAACATTTTTGATAGAGTGTCTTGATTTTTTAAATTTAGTTGATTTATTTGATTCAAAAGCAACTTCCTTCATTGTTTATAAGTAAAACACTAGTCATTGCCACCGTTGGTGTGGTTCAGGTGTTCGCGCATTTTATTGTCCACGTTTGAAGTTGACCCTCAAATACGCATACTATTCGTGATTTGCGGATTTGATTCGTGATTTCCTGATGTGTTTTAATCTGTGAGAATGAATGTGCGAGGAGCTAAAAATTCATTTATTGTTTATCGTTGTTTTAGCAATGCCAAGCTCAGACTACGGTAGCGACGTCAACAGTAACAGCGGTGAAGGGTCCGGCTCAATAGCTAGCAATTCTCTTAGCGAGCTCGGTTTAGTGATTGTTCACCATGAAAATTTTATTGACGGTAAGTACCAAATTTTAAGATTGAGTTGGTTACAAATCATTTTCTTTTAACAAAAACACTGACAGTAAATATTGGGAATTTCTGAATCAAAAACAAGCGACCTACACCAAAAATCCGGAATCAAATATAATGTCGTTTTTTGACCAAAAGTAGAAGCGAAAATAACCAGGCGCTGAAAAATTTAGACAGCCAAATTTATTGAAAAATTTGGCCGATACAAGAATTGAACCCGTAATCTCCAAAGTCGACTCTGATGTGCTATCCATTACACCATAGGCCGAACGAGGAAAGGAGAAAGATATATTCATCTTTTATTAACGCTGTACTTTGAGTTTTTACGGAAGAAACACAATGTGGCACACCTTTCCACCAAAAGAAGAGCTGCTCTCGTCCTTTTGGATTCAATCCGCACACCTCCACCAGCCCCAACAAGCCCGTCTATCTACCATAGCACGGGGGACACTCATATACAAACCCGGAGGTGTGTATCGGCCACCAAATATGTGACGACCAAAAGTAGAAGCGAAAATAACCAGACAGGCCAATTTATTGAAAAATTTGGCCGATACAGGAATTGAACCTGTAACCTCCAAAGTCGACTCTGACGTGCTATCCATTACACCATAGGCCGGAGTCCCGCCAGACAATGAAAGGGAAAAATATGAAAAAAAAAAATGAAAGGCCTTTTATTAACGCTTACACTTTGAATTTTCACGGAAAAGACATAATGTGTCATATGAAAAAAAACTTAATACGACAGACAACTCTAAGCATTGTATAAAATACATTTGGAAAAATTACCAACACACCATATTAATAGTATTATTCACTAAAAATATAATATTTTTTCAAACTTGTTTTAGAGTTTATCAAATCTTATGAAGGTCGTAGTCGTTTGCTTTTATTTCGAGAATAAGATAATCAAATATATATTTTGCTCTATATGTTTGGCTATATGTTTTGCTCTGTGGGAATGAAAGTGGGAGGAGCAGATGTTATAGTATACACTTAAGGCCGTCAGCGGCGAATTCAGTGTTTAAGAAACAGGGGTTGAAATTTTTTTGAACAATACCGTTTTGTTTACTGCCGTTGAAATATATTAGTTGACGGTACATGACAGGGTTTTTAAGGGTGAATTTTATTTTGAAATTAAATTTTTAATACTATTTCCTGTTTACCAACAAAATGTTCTCTAAAATATCATAAAAAAATTATATATTGCAATTTATTCTATTACTTTTTAATAAATATAATGTAAATGTTTTAAGAAAATTATAACCGAGTACCTTAGCTAGGCGGCCATTTTGAACTAATTATTAAACACCTATTTAAAGTTGTGTATCCAGTTCCAGTTCTGAACGATTCGAACCGAGGAATTTAGAGCTGAACCTTGGAGCCGAAAATGGAACCTTTAAGCCAAAAGTTAAAATTTGGAGCCCAAAGAAAAAATGGCTAAAACTTATAACTAAGCCTAAGTAAAAGTCTAAACTGAAACCTAAACCAATTTTTTATTTAAGGGTTCTAGTTTCCATTTTTCGCGGCTCCAAGTTCTTCTACGGGGCTTTAAGTTTCATATTTACGGCTCCAATAACCCCGCATACCATTCTAAACCTTCTCAGCTCAGAATTTCTTGGTTGGAATTATTCCAAAAAACAAAGTTTAGTAGTTTATTTTGGATTGGTGTTACTTAACATTACAAAGTTTAGTCACCTATGTATAGTGTGTACTATAAATAAACTCCATTATATTTACTATATTATGTTTTTTTGTTTAATAGGAAACTCTATTACTTCCAGTGCAAGTTCGGAACCTTCAACTGTTGACAGCAATAACATGTAGGTTAAAATACATATGTACTTCAAAATTCAGCATTTCATAAACAAAATGTTTTCCAAACAAACCTAGTTTTAGTACATGTTTTGTTGGTTTAAAGTCCATTATATTATTTAATTGTTCATTTGATTATGCATATGATTATTTATTAAGCAAACGAACAAACTACTTTTAGTCGTTTTTTAACTTTAGGGATAAAACTTCGAAAATGTGAAATCATAATAGACAAATGTTGGAAAAAAAGTGTGAAATTTTAACCGAACTTTGACAATTTTTAAACAAATAATTTAACTTACTCTTGTTTCAAACCAATAAGTAAAATTAAGCTGTTTTGAAGCAGAAATTTATGTTTAATTTCCTAACTCCGCATTTTACAAATCAGCCAAACAAGCAAAAATATTTTGAAACAATAAAACCAAAGTTTTATTTTTTAAATATATCACGTTAAAGGCAGAAGACCGAAATGAAACATTTAACAGCCAAATTGTCAACTATGATTTTCACATATATATTTTAAAATTGCATTGTTCATATTTATTTTTGTTACAAATTTCTTAAAGGTGCGGTGCAAAGTCAAACTTGTTGTCTTCGATTTTGATAATTTTTGTGAAAAACTTGGGCCAAATTTACTAGACGCACTTATAAACAAGTGTTACTAATCTCTTACCAACACCAATGTTTTATTTTCAAAGTGTTGATATAGCTAAGGTTTATAACTAGGAATCACTAATAGGTACTGTTGTATAAATTTATGAGCTTAAATCAAATTACAAATTCTGATTTTTAAGTTTTAAAAAATAGTTAAATAATGTTATCCAATTGTGAGGTGATAACCTTTGGATTTAAACAAAACTAATTGATCTATTTATAAAAATCAATAAACATTTTTAAATTAAATTTATGATGTTTATTATTATGAATCGGTTGTGCTTTAATTCACCTTAGGTGGCTATAACAGGGTCGGAGTCTTTTTAACAACAAAAATTGTACATTCGAGAAATCCCACCAGATTTTTAAGTATTTTTTTATCTCCGGACGTAT
>JASAMX010024641.1:0-28500 GCA_030248175.1 Microlaimidae sp. YZB2_3
TCCAAATTTCCATTGTTTGTTGCCTCAACAAAATTTTCGACGGTTCCAAGTTTCCTACTTGCGGCTCCTCCAAGTTAAGAAATAATTATTAAGATTTTATAATATAGGATATTTTATTGTAGAAAAATGCCTGACAATTGTCCTGATATGTTTGAAGGAGATTTTTGCAATATTCCCATTTGCGTTAGGGGTAAAAGTATTGCATATAGATGTTCCTGTCCGATGTTCTATACTGGTACCCACTGTGAAAATATGAAATGCACTAACGATGGAAAATTAAGTGTCAGAAACACAGCTGATGGAAGGTAAATTTGGTGTTAAAAAAAATGAAAAATAAAATTAGGAGATAAATTGTAAATTTTTAAACTGTACTGCAACTGTAAAACAAACATAGTTTCTCATCACATAAAAAATACCGTAATGCTTGCAGATTTTTTAGTATGAAAATAGACACCTTGCACTGAAACTTAAAATAAACATAAGATATAGAACACACAAACATTGCTGCTGTACGGAAAGTACCATAATCATGCTATTTTTTTTTAAAAAGACGAAACGCTAAAGGCGAAACCCTGGGGTGTTTAATAATAACATCACACTGATTATGTATGTTGATTTATATTAGAAATTTTCTGTTTTAAAACGTGTAATTAAAATTTGCATGTAAAAATAAAAAAAAATATATGGCAACAGATGTTATTATAAGCAGCGGGTTATTTCCCTTTAATGCCGCCACTAATCAATAATCAGGGAAGTTTTGTATGATTACGGTATTTTCCGTACAGGTTCAATGTTTGTGTGTTCTATATCTTATGTTTATTTTAAGTTTCAGTGCAAGGTGCCTATAATATAGTCGATTACTTTTTTGGATCGACCGCATTAGAAATTTTGTGTACACAATATAAAAGAGTACCGAAAGGTTATGGTTTTTTAATTAAAAAATTAATTTTAAATTCGAACATTTTATTGTAAAAATTTTATATTTTTTTCAATTTTTCCCCAAAGCAAAGTGTTTTTTCATTTTTCGTCAAAAATTAATTCGCATAATTTATGACAGCCCAATAAGGATAATGCGAAATTTTTGTTTTTTTTTGCCCGTAACTTTTTATTGGTTATGCTCCCGTGCAAATTTGGTTCTAAGATTAATTCTACACATATTTGTAAGGTCTCAGAATTTTAAATTGCCATTTTCGTGGTTCTTAGTTTCAATAATTTTGAGACGATTCGGCTTGGAGCCATTGGAATTTCTTGGTAACTTGGAACCACGAACAATGGCAACTTTGATCCCTGAAAAACTGGTTTGAGCAGAAGATTTAGGCTTCGCTTAAGCTTAGGTAAGCGTTTGAGCGATTTTTGATTTCAGCTCTAGGTTCCCAATGTACGGCTCCAAGTTCCCTATTTTTGACTTCAAGTTTAGTTCCAAGTTACCTCAGATCCATTGACCCCAAATCGGTTCTAAGTACCCGGTACTGCTCATCTCACTTTGGGGAACTTAGAGTTGAAATGAAAAGCTTAGAACCCATGAAAGAACGACTTGGAGCCAAATCGACGAAACCTATACCTAAGATACCTATGTGACTAAGCACAAATACAATTTTTTTGAGGTCCGAAATGCCAAATTTTTTGACAGTTTCAAACTCCCGGTCGTTGTAAAATATAAAAAAACACAAAATTTATTTAGCAAGAAGTTTTTGAAGCTGTTGGTAGGGATTTTGGAATTCTTCCCAAAGTTTTAAGAATTTGGAGGCGCAAAAATGGTAACTTGGAGCCTAAACTAAAAATTCGGGCTAAGATTATGGATTAGATCGGTTTTAGTAATTTCAAATTTTTGGCTATAAATTCCCCACTTTCCGCCCCAAGTTCAAACTCCGAATTTCACCAATCATTTATTTTACCATTATTAGCGAGGAACAATATTGCCAGTGTGGTTCCAGTTGGACTGGGCGGTTTTGCGAAGCGAAAATCGAAATTTCGCAAGCTCCGCAGCTTTTGGTAGCCGTCGGAGCTCCATTGGCCTTCTGTTTAACTCTTGCCGGTTGCTTGCTGTTGGTCAGGTTTTTGCACAGAAAATACCGCACACTGTTTCAACCCAACTCGGAAGTAAGCCTTTTTTAATTTGGGATTTTGGCCTGACTATTATTTACACGGTCCAATCCACTCGATTAACATTGACATTAACATTGATTGAAAATCCCAAATAGGGTATCAGGTTATTAGACATTAAATATATCAAAAGATGCGCCAAAACTGCTCTTAAAAGATCTGTAAAAATCACAGTTTCTTTTTGGATAAACATTAAAAACTGAAATAAAAACCGGATTCTTCGGTATTTTTTTAAAATAATATCCACTTGAAATATTTCGAAAAGTACCGACGTTTTAGAAAAAAATAAGTACCATTCCAAAACCTTGTTTCATAAAATTAATCCTCCTATTTCCTATATTATTTTAAAAACGTTATTGAGGGGAAATAGAGATATTTTTATTTTGAAAACCCACGAGACCTCCGGTCAAACTCTGCTTTATAACTTTTTTAACTAAAGCTTGGTTTTAAATAAGTGGTTTTAGTTTTTGCAAAAAATTGACCTTGTCTATTTCTCTGTAGTCTGTTGGCGCTCTTGTGTACTGCTCAACCACTTTTAAAATAAGATTATTAATATAATTGTTCGGCTCCATATTCTTTTGGCTGCATGGGCACCGTGCCAATTTATAATACATGTAGTTTAAACTGTTTGTTTTTATTACTGAGCTGCTTTTTTTAAGGTTAACTTTCATTGCAAAACAACGGGTGCAGCTGAAATCAAATCTCCGTTGGATCTTCACGAAAACCCCATTCCTCGTCCTGCAGGCCGTGTATCCGAACGGTCGACTCTCTCTAAATCTGTATCGACTAGTGATATTTTTATAGAACCTCCGCCCATTTATTCTCCTCTTATAACGCCTTCCGCTCCGCCTATGGACCAAATGAGCGATTGACGCCGTTAGCTGGTGAAAAGCTCCTTAAATGTGCTGGCGCTGTGGGATGTGGCGGTGGATCTACCAGCGGTTTGTAAATACTGGCGCTGTGAGAAGTTTATGCGCCCACACCGTGTTCGAACTAACTGTAGAATATTTTAGAAACTCCAAAACCGTTGGTTATTTGCAACCGTGTTATTCTATCGTTTATTGTTATCGTGTTTTAAAATTTTTGTGATTATAGTTGAATTATATTTGACTGACCTCGTATATTCGTAGGAGAGACATAAGCATACCAATTAAAATTGTGCGTTTATGATGTTTTTTTAACAAAAGGAATAAGATTTTTTTCCACCTTTTTACAAAATATACAAAATTTAGTCAACTTTATCCTTTTAAAAAATTACATTTTGTTTCAAATTGAGTATTTTGATAAATTATTGTTAAACAGTGGTATTTAGTCTTTAATATTAAACTGTTTTTGCTGAAAATTTTAAATAATTTTATTGCTAAATATTTGAATTAATAATGCAAATTACCGGGGTCAGCTGGGTTTTATTTGCCTATAAATCATATTTCTACATAATTTTCTTTAAATTTATGTTCATGCGTATTTATTATTTGCAAATCTTAAAGTACATCAGCTAATTTTTTTTCAGGGTGTTAAATTCGTTTTCCTATTGATCAAAGTGACATAAGAATTAATTTACATACAAGAGGATTAAATTATAGCAAGACATCCTTTGGAATTTGAGTTCAGTGGTTATTACCAAAAAAGCAATCATCGCACATACAGCAAGTGTTATATGATTGTACTGAACTCAAAATTGCAAAGTATGCATTGCAAACTTAATTCTCTTGTATGCAAATTATTCCTTATGTGAATTTGGACGATTAAAGGTGAAACCGAGTGAAACTTTTTGTCTTTGATTTTGATCATATTTTGCAAAAACCTTATAATAGCATTAACAGCAGCAGCATTAGCAACAGGCAGCGTGTTGGACAGTATTAAACCAACACGCAGAAACTCGTGCGGCCCGGACAGTATTAGACTTGTGAGTATATATGAAGTGAAATTAAGTCAATAAATGGCTATTATAATAGCTTCCTCTCCATTTTAACTCGCCGAATTAAAATGGCTACTATGCCATTATAGTGGAGAGTGTCATTTAAATGGAGAGGCTCATTATAAAGGCCACCTTTTCTGTACTTTTTTTATATAGGAGTTGCACATTTTTCGGTATATTATATATTTTTGTTATAATTAATCGCAAACCCTAAATTAAATGACTAGTTAAACCAAAAGGGACACTTTCGCTATGAAAATCTTACATAGACATTAAAATTAAAAATTACAACTTTGTCAACACGGCATACGTAGGGTAAATGACTTAATTTCGGCCACCTTTTTTTATTTTTTTGGATAAATTTTTTCTGGTTTTTCCAATCGACCCAAAATTTGGTCTAAAAATCAAAAGATAGCTATTTTTGTTATTCCAGTTTAAAATTTCCGTTACATTTAAAGATCAGTGGAGGTTTAAAGTTTTTCTTTATAGTGACCGAAATTAAGGCGCCAACCATTAATTTCGGCCACCTGGAAAAAACTGGCTATAACTATTGCCAAACTGAACAATAAAAATTTTTAAAGGTTGCAAATTTATCCTTAGGTATTTTTCTTGGTACATATAACTTAATTTTTCCCGTTTGCAAACTTTTATAGTTGTTAGCAAAACATTGAATAATTATGTCAAAACCTTAAAAAAACAAGTTTTAATAACCTGTATTTTTCGTTAAATTTTTATTTTTGGCTTAAAAAACGTCAAAAAAGTCAAACGAGCGAAAAAATTCTTTATAAATACCGTAGTACGATGATATATAAAAACAAGAAAAAAACGGCAGGTTCTTTAATCCAAACTTGGCAGGTTCTTGGTACATATAACTTAATTTTTCCCGTTTGCAAACTTTAATAATTATGAGCAAGACTTTAAATAATTATGTCAAAAACTTTAAAAAAAAACAAATTTTAATAACCTGTATTTTTTGTTGAATTTTTATTTTTGGCTTAAAAAACGTCAAAAAAGTCAAACGAGAGAAAAAATTCTTTATAAATACGGTAGTACGATATATATAATAACAGTAAAAGATGGCAGGTTCTTTCAACTAAATTTTAAGGTGGCCGAAATTAACGGAATCTTAAAATGCCAATTAGTTAAACGCGTTGCAAAGTGATTTTTAAGAAAATATCAAAACATGAAAATTAGCAACTTTGAGCCTTCAAGAGAAGATATTTTAAGTTTATATTGCGCTTCATTCTAAATTTGATGCAGTTTAAACACAAAGCAAAAATTAAAAAAATCACTAAAAATTCATTTTTTGTATGAAAATGTTGATGATGCAGAATAACAAAATAAAAAAACTTTTGCAAAAACACTTTATTCAACATTAATCCAGTTACTTTTGTACTAGTTTTTTTGTGTTTTAAAATAAGCCAATTTTTTAACACCCTAAATTGGTGGTCGAAATTAAGGCCTGGCCGAAATTAAGTCATATACCCCAAAGGCAGCCAAAAAAAAAAAAAATTAAAAATTATGTCGTAGTTGTATGGCTGGTACGGCCTACTTATTCCAAAATTTGTTGTTAACGAGTTTATTACTCCCTAAAATAACTCATCGGAATCGTTACCTAGAATGGTCAAAATAAAAATGGGGAATCTCTAATAAAATACCAGTTGTTGCTAAATTTGACATTTTCAAATATACTATTAAAAGATGGTCATTGGCAGTTTACATCATAACTTTTTAAATGTGAGACGCAAATATAACCAAAAAAAATGTAACATTGCTGGGTTGTTGGAGGCTTATTGTAATAATAATAGTAATATTAATAATACTAAAATATTACTCACATGACTATGGTTGGCGCGGCGAAGCGTGACCAATCGATAGTAAAAGGTGTTGGAATCTGTTACCTGTTAATTTTTCCTTCCGTTTTATTGTTGTTTTGAAGGAAGTCATGGGATACCCCCCGAGTTGCAAGTTGGGAAAAGCGAAGCCATGTGAGATTTTTAATACTCGCGCGATAGAAAATCAAAATTTTTTGATATAAAGAAGTCTAAAATACTTACAACGTGAGCTACTGGACAACCCGGGGCCTGTTGGCCGGGTCGATCCAAAAAAATTGCCGAGCTTAGCGTTTCTGGGTCAAAAACTGTCGCAGGCCAGACCGGGCTGTTAAAATCTTGACTGTAAGTTTGTTGTGGGGCTTCGAAGTTTAGATATAGGACTAAGCGATTGGTAAAATTGGGGAAAACAGCTTAGACTTAACTAAAGTTGCTTATGATTAGGGATGCAGAAAACTAACCCGAAGCTACCACCCCAGATCGTAAACTTAGTTTGTTAAAATACTTTTTACAGGAATTATATCAACGTAATTTGATTTTACAGTAATTTCCGTTAACCAGTGTTCCTGGGAGTTACAATCTGGTTCCTCCAATTTTTATCAAAATTGTTCCATCACAGAAAACCTATTGATTAAAAAAAATATCACTTCATTGGGTTAAGTCTATTTCATCATAAATTTTTAGCGTTCAAAAAATATATGTTCCAACTATTTAAAATACAAATTAAAATTGTGTCCTTTTTTAGCTTTTTTAATGAAAGCTATTTTTTCTCGAACAATAAAAAGTCTGATATCTCTCTTCTTCATCTTTTTTGCCAGACAGTTGACAGGGAAAACATCGGATTAAATTCCCATTTATAAAGTGTAAATATGAATAATATATACTATTTCCGTCCATTATTATATAAATTGTGATTTATTCTAAAAATATATTGTTTGAGTTCGTTTTTATCCTTGTAAAGGGCAGCTCAATGTTATTTTCCTCAAGAAATATTGTTAATCATCAAATTTTTTCCCGCAATCAGCCAAAGTCCACTATTCGGAATAATTTAAATCGCGTCGGAGTGATTTATATTTAGTTTTACAAGACTGACTTAGAAACCTCATGTCAATTTTCCGCGGATTTTTTTTGGCGGTGATTTTCTTCGCTTTCGTTCATTTGACGGGATCCCGCCGCACTCCGTCTGGTTTCGTCAGGGGCGGCCGACTGGGCTTTCGAGCCTTTCAGTCCGGACGAGCTCCTAAGCTCCGGCCGCCACGTTTTGGCACCAATTCCGCGGCTCTTCCCGCCCTTTTCGGACTTCAAACACTCGCCAGACGAACCAAACCGCCAACTAGAGCGAAAACTAGAGCGAAAAAAGTTGAAGAGGCTGATGCTAGACAGAAGAAAGAATATCAATCTGGATCGAAAGTCGCAACTGAATCTGGACGGAAAACCGCAGCATCTGAGGTTATATCAGCCGCTAGTTCGAAGCCAGTAATTTACACTAGACCGAAACCCGAAGTTATATCTCGAACGAAATCCGCGGTAGGAAGGGCTGATGCTAGACCGAAGCCGATAATTCATACTAGACCGAAATCGGGAGTTGTAGCTGGCTCTCGCCAGGAACCGGGGAATCACGGTGGAAATAATCCATCAGGCCGCGCGTCCGAACAAAGACCTAAACCTCCGAGTCCAGTTGGAGCGAACGGACGTCTAAAACTGACCCACCGACCAGAAGAGAAACCGACCGACCCGAAACAAAACTCACCGATTGATGACGAAATCCACCGACGGACACCGACCCACCGAACGGACACGAAACCCGATGTTGGAACCTCTACCCAGGCGTTTAGACTAGGTACTATTTTTTTTTGGTCTAGGAGCCGTTAAATTGCGGTCCCGATCGCAGGGTCTACGACGCCACGCTTATAGCTTGCAAAGCCTAGTTGACACATCAGTAATAAATGAAAACGGGTAACGTATGCGCTTTTACACCATTGCTTTGTAAGTTGTCGCTGCTGTGTGAGCACGTTGTTATTTGTCACTTTGGTGTGAAGTAAACATAAGTGTCGTAAATATCTGAAAACAACAGACGAGGCGCTCTTAAAACTTGGACCTTCCATTGTTTTTTAGTAATGCTGGACACGCTGAACTTGACGTTTGGGTGAAAACGTTAAAATTTCGTTAATACAATTTAGTATTATTATAGATGATTTATTAGCTATAGTTTGTAGAAATTTTTCGTATGCCAGAGACTTTTCAAATCATGTTAAATAAGGTTATAATTAATATATAATTACGTTTTAAAAAATCAAAATTTTATTTCATGGTGAAAAAGCATTAAAAATTAACTCAAATTACTTGGAAACAAACACAAAAATAGATTGGACGCAAAAAAGGAAGAAGGCATAGACTATTGTAAATAAAAGGTTTTTAAGTTAATCTATAATAAAAGACCTCAGTGTTTAAGGTGCCAGTTGAAAACGTTGGTTTTAAAATAGAATGGTTTTTTGGCAGCGTCATTTATTGTGCAAGTTAGGACTAGGACGGTGCCGGTCCATAAAAGTCGGATCAACTATAGGTACAATGTTAGCAAGTAGTTAAAAATTTTTTCTAGGCTTTTAATTTCTTGATGATTTTTTTTGTTTTTTCAAAAGATCGTAATTTCCATATTCGGTGGAGATAAATATTTTTTTTTGGTTTTATCCATAGGTGTCTAAAATAAATGTCACTAAATGATCAATGAATTTTAAGGTAGTTTGATTTTTTTTATATTCAATTATGTTTTTAATAATATTCCTAAAATTTTGCAGCCCAAAATTATATATTGTAGTTAACACAGTAAATATCTCAATCCCAAAAAATTCTCATCAAACTACATTAGACAAACTTATTGAAAACGATTGTTAATTTTTTTTATCATTAGAGCGAAAAAACGTTTTTAAAACGCCGACTGTTAAGCGACAAGGGTTGCTTGCTAAATGCTAATGCTAAAAGGGTGTAATTTTTATTTATTATTTTTTTGATTTAGGGTCGTTTAAGCCGAAGAAAAATGCCGAGGCTGGAACTAGGAGCTGAAAATAGGGAACTTTAAGCCGAAAGTGTGAACTCGATAAGAAACTAAATCCAACTCCAAGCCATGTTTATTCTTGCGGTTCGAAGTTCCCATTTTTGATGCTTTAAGTTCAAGTTTCATTGGCGGCTCACAGTTCCTCAAATTTTTTTAACTCGTTGTCTATCAATGCTACGCGGTTTTTAAAGCCATAAGAAGACAACCTGCAGCCCTGGGAAGATTTTAAGAACTTTGGGTCCCAAACAATGCAAACTTAAAGCCCTTAATAAAAAAAATAATATTTGGGTTAGTTTTTGGCCAAGATACAGGCACAAGCTTTGAAGACTTTTACTGTGCGGTTCAAAGTCCTTAAATTAGAGACGCGCTTTTTTCCAAGCGCTCCAAGATCTATATTTGGAGCTCCAACCAGGTGCCCTCTGTTTCGTTGATCTTATATCATCCTTATATTGGGTCTCGTTTTAGGCAGCGGCACCGCGATTCACACCGGCTCCCGAATCAGCCGGCCGGAGCCAGGAAACCCGAGACTCACTGACGTCATCTTCAGGTCACCGGCTGGACATGACGTCATTTTTGATGACGTCATTTACCCAGAGAGCGAAGGTGGCGACGCCCAACCCGCAGCGCCCTGGTCACGTGGTGCGGAGGGGAAAAACACCACGCAGCCGCGCCGGTGGCGTCGTAGATATACGAATTTGGGTTCTTTTGTGTACGGGTTCCCCGTGCACGAGAGCTACGTGGACTCAGCGGACCCAAGGATTTACTGAATTCTCATAGATAATTGGTATACGAAAGAACTTCTCGCACTAAAGTCAGTGTTACAGTATTTTTCGGAAATAATTTTTCCGCCTTGCTTATACTATTACAGCTTATCCTTTTTGTACAAGGTAGTTTGCGCACACAGTCTTGTTGTCGCAGTTTGCTCACAGCGTTTAGTTCCGTGAAAATGCGTTCGCAGTGTTTATGAAAATCCCGAATTCAATACGACGCCGCAGTTTTTTCATCAAAGCAAAAATAAACTGAGGAATTATGCACTTCAATATTGCAATAATTGAAAAAAAAACGAGAATGTTGCGAAATAATTGCAATAAAAACACAAAGAATATTACAATGATTATTTTAAAAATATTTGAATAAATCTCAAACAAAGGCCTAACACAAACAATCAGAACAAAAAATAATATTTATTTATTGATTATTTATTATTATATTCGCAAACACGCAGTAGTGAAGGCATAATTTAACATGCAACGAGACCACATACTCCTTTGGTGTTGAAATAAATGTTACAGGTTTATTAATAAAGTATTTTATTTTATTATTTTATTATTCCAAAAATTATTTTAACAATATAATTAAATTTTACCTTAAATACTGGAATCTGCTACTTTTCAGTCCCGCTTCGTTTGAGTACCGGTAAAAATTCACCGCGAGCTTCGTTTCAGTCTCGCTTCGTTTTAGTCCTGGCGAAAAATACGTTCAGCAACTTGTATCATATTCCTGCGTGCAGTTTTTTTGGGCAAATTATTAACATAATTAAAAAAATCGATTTACTCGCCTAAAGTTCAGCAGGCACAGCCACCTGTTATTTTTTTCTTAATCCCCTGAGGTTATGTATTACGTAACACGTGTGTAATAAATAATTAACGTATGTTCATAAAAAAGGCTCTTAAATTTTGTAGACTTGGTATCAATAAGCCAAAATGTAAGATTCAAATTAGACACTTTTTATAAAAAGAAGAAGTTCGTTGAGTGATATAGGAGTTTGTTTTGTGAAAGTTCTCCAAAATTAGTAAAAAACGCAGTGTTTTAGGAAATAAATCTTTCATAGGACTAGAAATTAAAATAGAGCAGTAAATTACGCAGCATAAAAATCGGACTATAAGCTTACATTAGTGTTTTTAAATGATTATGTATCCTTGGCTTGATAGATTCTTAAAAACCACACACATAAGTTAATAATTTTTTGCCAATAATTTTGTAATTTTAACCTTTTGATAAATTTTAAATTTAAAGCTAAAATTAACGACTAAATACTATAAAATAGTAATCTTACCCTCTGAACTTAATTTTTTAAACATCTGACAGTAACATTTCTTCTATTTTAAGTTTGACAGCTTTAATTCATGTTTTTGAAAATATATGTTATTTAAATAATCAAAAATTTGCTAAATTACAGATATTTTGGCACATTATTATGGTAGTTAAATATGAACCTAGCAGTTACTTGGTATGAAACAAAAAGGAAAAAAACCACTAGCTTGTGCGCAGGGTTTTATGTTTGTTTTCCTAGAGTCTGAGCCAGATACAGATATGTACCTTTTTTGCGAGCCTATGGTTGTACAAACGAAACTTTGTTTCGTTAAAAGTTTGTTTGTTTGTTTTAACGTTTCCCTTTCGCCCTTGGGTTTGCAAAACTTAACCAAAGTTTCATTCTATGGCGTAATTAATAGAACACCAGAGTCGACTTTAGATGTTACAAGTTCAATTGCTTTATCCGCAAAATTTTTCAATAAGTTTGACGGTTTAAAAACCTTTTAGCGCCTGGTGATTTTTGCTGTTACTTTGAGTCGTCACAGTGATTTAGGGTCGATGGAGCCTTGGGAACTTGGAGCTGGAACTTGGAGCCAAAAATAGGAAACCTGGGGCCGTAGGTAGGGAACTTGGAACCATAAGTTGGGAACTTGGAGCCAAAAATAATAATCGCTAAAAACGTGTACCTAAAGCCTAAGCAAAACCTAAATCTAACTCCAAACCAATTTTCTCTTGAAGGCTCCAAGTTCCCTGCTTGTGGCTCTAAAGCCCCCATACCACTTGAATAGGAGGTCCACCCTCACTCTCCTGGCTGGCGAAACTAGCAATTTGTGTAACGGTCTTTCTTTTCTCCTTTAAATGTCAATATAGTAGAAGCTCGACAGTTTATGTATATATTTATACTTATGACATCTTATTTTTAGTATTATTATTTGTTTTATTTCAGCGTGAAAAATTCTTTTTTTTTGCAATTCTTAGACAATGTTCAGAAAATTTAAGTGTCAGAAATAAAAATTCCTAGATCTTTAACTAAATTTGACTTATGTAAAATTGTATCATTTATGATGTAATCAGTAAACAATAGTTTTTTCTTAGAGCTTAGATACAATACTTCACAATTATTTTCAGTCAATTGAAGCTGCCACAGTTTTGACCACTCAGCAATTCTGTGTAGGTCTTCTTGAAGCTGCAAAGTTTTTTCAATTTTATCATCAGATAAGAATAACTTGAAAACCTTTACGACATCAGCAAACATTTTTATATTTGAATGATTAACACTTGCAACTAAATCGTTAATGCAGATCAAAAATAGAAAACGACAAAAAACAGACCTTTGCGTACCGGACCTCTAACTTTGTAAGAAGGAGATTGTTGTCTATTAAATGTTACCCTAAAACTTCGACCAGTTAAAAAACTTTTATCCAATTGCGGGAAGCGTTCAATTACAAAATACTTTTCCAATTTGTATAACAGTTTTTCATGCGATACCGAATCAAATGCTTTAGCAAAATCCAAGTAAATCATATCAGTACTTTTTTGTTCTTCAAAGCTAAAGTCCAATCGTTAACGGTAATTAATAGGTGAAAAATAAATGAACTTTTAGCCTGAAAGCCGAATTGGCATCTGGACAAAACGTTGTTAAAAAAGACTGAGAGTTCATTTTTGACCATTCTTTCCATGAGTTTGCCAGAATAAGAAGCTATTGAGATTGGACGATACTCAATTCCTTAGACTTAGCTTCTTTTTTTAAAAGGGATTACTAAAGTGAACTACCATTCAGTTGGTAATTTCATGATGGCGCGATGATTTGATTGTTTTTCTCAATGAAACGGCTTGCAACAACAGAGTTATAAAAAAAAAGTCGAATCTATTCGTCACGGTTAATTAATTCCGGGCCATACCAGCTGATGAACCTCGGTGTCGGCTCCACCAATATCGCCCTTAGTCGCGATAGCTGCGGGCGCTGATAACAGCCGGGCAAAAAAACCACTAATGGCGTTCGATTAATGGCATGATAGCGCGCATTAATGCGCTTCAATCACTCTATCAATTCGAAAGCTCAAGCTTCCCGGAGTGGCGGGCTGGGCTGGGCTACCGCCGGCTGGCTACCCGAGTTGCCGCTTCTGGTTGCGCCGGCGGCGATCCGACAGTTTTTCCAATCCCCCGACTTGGACAGGAGGGCGGCGACGGCGGCGGCTTCTTCTTTTCTAGCCGCGCTGTCGCAGAGCCGAGTCAAGAGCGAGGAAAAAGCCGAGAGGGATGTGCGTGTGCGCGAGAAAGAGCTGAAGGAGTCCCGTAACGCTCCGACTAACGCGCTCCTCCAATCCCATTTCGGAGTATATAGTAGCCCTGCAGTTATAACTGAAGAAGGAGCCGGCTTATCGATCCGTTCTCCCGCTATACGTTCCGCTCGCTTTCCGCCCCTTTCTCTCCATCTTTGTCCCCAGGAGCGCCACCCGTCGCTCTCCCGCTGAAGGAAGTCTACATTGTGCTTGTTGGTGCGCTATATACGTTATATTGCCTCTGCGCGTGTGATATACGGCGGCGACCATATCGGCTTTTCCTCCCTTTCGTGTAAGCTTACACGGGCGAGTAATGAGGAGCGCGGGCGAGGGAGCGAAGACCTCCCCCCCGCGCCCTCTCTCCCACCAAACCACGCCCTTTAATCAGCTTTGGCGCATCTGGAAAGATGGGCGACCTTATTAAGACAGTTAGCGCCTAAATCTCTCCCGTGGCGCTCTTTTTCCCCAAATCAGAGTTTGGCATAGGAAAACAGTTAATGGATTAGCACTTTTTTATTGACCAGAAAATTCAAGCCCAACTGAATTTGTTTTAACCAGATTTCTGATTAAACCTTTTTTCAAATATTTAAAAAGAAGTGTTTCTAAAACTATTTGTTTCTAAAACTGTAAAAATAAGCATTTTAATTTTCATTTGATATGAATATAAAGTTCGTAGAGGGAAGGGAACTGTTGACGAAAATTTTCCGAATAAAAGCACATATTTAATCTTTTGTGATTTTGTTTTCAATTTTAACAATATATCCCCGTTAAAATTTAGGGCGGTTGGAAATACATAGTTGATGAGCAAGTTGATGATCGCAATTGCGGTGGCATAATTAAGAGTTCGTCTCGAGGCAGGTGGTCCCATCTCCGAGAAAATTAATATTCATTTAAATATTTTTCAATACTTACTTTGTTTTGCCAAAACTTTAATTTTTAATAAAGCTGGAACTTTTAGTCAAAAATAATTTTTATACTCTTTTAAATAAAACACTAATTACTATTATGGGAAAAACCACATGTTATGTTTTGTTAGTCACAAAAATACAAATCGTATTAGAGAAATCTTCGCAAAAACAAGATTAGTTAGTTTATTGTCTCAAGAAAAAACTTGAAAAAGATTTCATTTTATCCAATCTTTAGGCAGTGCACTATTCAGTTTATCGTATATAATTAAATAATTATATTCAGACCTGTGCACTGCCCCTTGGGGTTTTATTGGGGGCAATTCCAAAATGAAGGGCACGGGGGGCAAATTTTTTGAAACAGGGGAGGATGACGATAAAACAAGGGGAACCCTGGGGAGAAACAAAAAAAAAAAAGAAAAAAAGGTCTAAAATGGTTTAAATTGCGTTAATGGTTTAAAATCAAAAAATGGAGCGCATATTTTTTTTTGTACATTTTTCGTTTTCGAGCGAAGGGGAGGGCATTAAAAAATGTGGGAGGGTGGTATAGCCACTAAAAATAAAACGGAGGGGGCATTTTCGGACCGTGCGCAGGCCTGTATATTTTTAGGGAGTGAGTGCACTGTTCCTCTTATCGCTGACCTGGGCACTGCCCCCCCCCCTCTCCGGGGTTTTATTGGGGGGGGGCAATTCCAAAACGGAGGCACGGGGGCAACTTTTTTAAAACGGGGGGGAGCAATAAAACGGGGGTCAAGCAGAGGGAAAGAAAAAAAAAGAGAAAAAGAGAAAAAAAAAGAAAAAGGGAAAAAAGGGACAAAAAGCAAAAATAAGGTAAAAATAGGTCTAAAATGGCTTAAGATGGATTGAAATAGGCTAAAAACAGCAAAAATTTCGCGATGATGGCGTCATAATAGGTAAAAAATGGCGTCATAATTTTTGGGTACTTTTTCATTTTTTGGCGGGGGCAAGGCAATAAAACGGAGGGGGGGGCAAATCTTCCAATAAAACGGTGAGGACATTTCCAGACCGCGCACAGGTCTGTTTGTTATCGTATGTACTTTACGGGGCAGAGAAAGCCCCAGATCCCACCAACCTGCCCATTTATGTATGCAAGTATAATCAGTGGTTGGTACCCTAGGTGGGCAGCCTCCGGAATTTTTTTTTGTGGGGGGATATACCCGACCCCCAAAATTTGGGGGGGGGTGTCCCAAAATTTTTTTGGGGTATACTTCAAATACCCAATTTTTAGCGTTTTTAGTACTGGGATGGGCATGGAATCTCCTAAATTTTAGAAGGGGGGTGTCTGGGGTACCCCCAAATTTTGTGGGGGGGGGTGTCGGCTATAATCCGGATTTTCGAGATGGGGGTATAAGTGTATAACCCCCAACCCGTCCTACCCACCTATGTTGGTACCTATTTATTCGGTGTTTCAACTTTCATTCCGCAACAGATTTAACGCAAAAACTGGAATAAATGTCGCCGACAAATCGCACAAAACCAGACAAAAACACTTCTTCACCCAAGTTCCTTATTCAAAAGAATAAAATAAAGCCCACTCGCTTATTTATTACACTTTTTAAACCACAATAGTAAACGAACATCTCATAATTTGCCAATCGGTCAAAATCACTCCAAAATTTGAAGGACGTATTTTGTCACCAAAAATCGTACCCTGAACCGGGGGGGGGATTTGGCGAGTTAATCAACCCCCTTTTTATATAAAAATTATTTTGTAATGTTTTTTATGCGTCATCGATGCCTAGTTGTCCTGTTTTTTTAAAATTTACATTGAAAAATATTTTGCAACACAACAGAAAAAAGTTCTTGCAATAACCAACCATACATATTGCAGGGTGCAAATACCAAAAATCAGTTTTAGAATGCCACCCAACAAAAATAAAAAACAACATCTTTCTAGGTCAATTCTGAGCTTGCGATTTTAATTTTGGGCATTAAAAAATGATTAAACTACCCTTTAAGATAATAAATGATGTTTTATAGCCAAAAAATGATTTTTTTGGAGGTACATTTTTTGCTGCAAAATTTTTTGTTAAATAGGGCTTAACCAATATAAATAAATATTTATTAGATTGCAGGGAATCTGGCGGTTCTAAAAATATTTTTACTTTTTTTCTGGTCTTTACCGATTTTCTACCGCTTATAAAGGTCTAAAAATTTAGTCGTGAAAAAAATTAAAATTTTAAAAAAGGGATAATTTAATAAAAATATCTCATAATACAATTTTTAGGCTTTGCTTAGGCTTAGAAAAAATATATCTGATTAAAAATAAGCTTAAATTAGCTTTTTAAACAAAAACAAATTTGTTGTCCATATTTTTGGTGGTCCATGTGACTATCAAATTTAATTTTTTTGTAAACATTTAGATTCTCCGAACTTCCAGCAATGCTAAAACAAAGTTTTTATTTTAATTTAGCGGTTTAATAAAAATTTTTCTTAACAGTAAAAATTGTGTACCCAAAATATTGTCATTTTTTAACTATATTTTACCCCATATTATCAAAAATCTTGTTTTAATCATTATTTAAAGTTTAAAATCGAGATCTTCGGGTCAGAATTGACCAAAAACATGTTTTTATTTAGTATTTGTAGCGTGGTAATCTCTAATAGCTTTTTTGGGACACGTTTAGTACCTGTACCGTATTGCAGACCTGTGCACGGTCTGAAAATGCCCCCCTCCCCACCGCTTTATTGGAGGATTTGCCACCCCCCCCCCGCGGAAAAATAAAA
The DNA here is from genome assembly GCA_030248175.1 of Microlaimidae sp. YZB2_3. Taxonomy (NCBI): domain Eukaryota; kingdom Metazoa; phylum Nematoda; class Chromadorea; order Desmodorida; family Microlaimidae; species Microlaimidae sp. YZB2_3. The sequence continues at coordinate 16,875 of JASAMX010024641.1, forward strand.
AAGTACTCAAAAATATAACGCCATTTTTTACCTATTATGATGCCATCATCGCGAAATTTTTGCAGTTTTTAGCCTATTTCATTCAATGCATTTAAGCCATTTTAGACCTATTTTTACCTTATTTTCGCTTTTTTGTCCCTTTTCCCTTCTTTTTTTTACTTTTTTCTCCTTTTCTCTCTTTTTTTCTCTCTGCTTGCCCCCCCCCCATTTCAAAAAAGTTGGCCCCCTGTTTTGGAATTGCTCCCCCCCCCAATAAAACCCCAGGGGGCAGAGCACAAGTCTGTATATATGCATATTATATGTATTGCAGAAATTAAATCCGGAAAGGCTGGATTTAAACCCTTTTTCTGAATTTGGGGATTAACTGTATACATGGGAATCAAAAAATATAAGTTAAATGTACTTCAGTAAAAAGTGGTATTGTAAAATGTACTTCAGAAAAAAGTGGTATTGTATAGGGGCACTCAAAAGTGGGGTGGGGGAGAAAAAGTTAACCCCCCAATTTTGGAAAAATGAAGAAAAAAATGTCTTTAAAATGACTTCTAACTGCCTCCAAACTTAAGTTTTGAGGTCAAAATGAATGTTTTAAGCAATAAAAAGCTCAAAAATGCTATAAAAAGGGCTTTTTGACCTAAAATTAGCGTTTTTTACCTATTCTTTCTTCAAAATCGAAAAACGATATGGGTAAAATGCACTCAAAAAAAACAAAACAAAACGATATGGGTATTTTGCGTTTCTCGGATTGTAACCCACCCCATAATTTGGGGTTTAACCCCCCCACTCCGGACCAACTTGCCCATGTATGGTTTAAACAACCTTTCATAGAGAAAACTGTCCCCCATGCTCATCGTATATGCTTCTCTCGTGTCATTTGTTTTCAAAAGTTATTTCGCTGGTGTAAATAAAAATGTAATAAAACCTTTTACTGTCACAAACCAAAAAGTTTGCATTGCGACATTTATCACTTCATAATTTCGGAAAAGGCATTGGGAAACGTGTCCCTGGAGACGTTCAATCTTTCACTGATTTTAATGTCTTAGTGTTCATAAAAATGGTACGCGATGTCAAATGTGTAAAAACTGTTTACATTTATATAAAATCGTTTATTATATTACCTTCTTTGCGTACGTGCAGCGCATTTTTCTTACAATATTAATGGAAACTCCTAACATGCGCATGACACGAATTTAAATTTAAGCTTCTATTTTCAATAGATATTATAATATTGAAGCTATTAAAAAAAGACAATACAAAAAACGAAATTTCCTGTAACAAATCATTTTAATCTCCAACTAGAATAATTTCCGTTTTGAAAAGAATTTATATGGAAACTTATTTTCAATTTTTAAAATATTCTTCACTCAAATAGAGCAAAAATATTTAATTTGGTAAAAAGGAAAATTCATTAGCAGACCTGTGCACTGCTCCCCCAGGGTTTTATTGGGGGGGGAGGGGTGTCCCAAAAAATTTTTCGGGGTGTACCTCAAATACACCATTTTTAGCACTGGGACCCCCAAATTATAGGGGGGGGGGGTGGCCGGGGTACCCCCAAATTTTAGGGGAGGGGGGTGTCGGCTATAATCCGGATTTTGGGGTGGGTATAACCTCCCAACCCTCCCCCTGCCCACATGTGGGTGATATGATATAACACAACTTACCCCCTTCACTTGTTTCAAAATTTTAGGGGGGTGGCCGGAGTACCCCCAAATTTTAAGGGGGGTGTCGGCTATAATCCGGATTTTGGGGTGAGTATAACTCCCAACCCCTCCCCCTGCGCCATACATGGGCAAGTTGGTCCGGAGTGGGGGGGGGGTTAAATCCCAAATTAGGGGGAAGGTTAAAATTCGGAAAACGCAAAATAAAAAATACCCATATTGTTTTTTTTCTGGAGTGCATTTTACCACCCATATTGTTTTTTTTTTCATTTTAAAGAAAAAATAAAACGCTAATTTTAGGCAAAAACCCTTTTTATTGCATTTTTGAGCTTTTTACTGTTTAAAACATTCATTTTGACCTCAAAAGTTTGAAGGCAGTTAGAAGCCATTTTTTGAAGTCATTTTTTTGTTTATTTTTCCGAAATTGGGGGGTTAACCTTTTCTCAGCCTCCCACTTATACGTGGGGGGGTTAAACCCCCTTCTCGAAAATTGGGGGGTTATTAGCTCCCCCCAACCCCTCCGTGCCATAGGTGTTTTTGGTCGGGTCCGCTAGGGGGGTCCACCCCGGGTGGAAGGCCAAAATTTTTTAGAGGGGTCCGGACCCTCCTGGCTTTTTAGGGGGTCGACCCTGGGTGCGAGATTTCAAATTTAAGGGGGGGGGGTTAGGGGGTCCAATTGTTTAACAAAATTTTTATTTAACTCAATAATTTAAGTGTTTTTAGGTCTAATATTGAATTAGACATAAAAAGCGTATTTAAACACTGTTTTTAATTAAAAAAACCGTGTTTTTGGCAGTAAATAAAAAAATATACTTCCAAATTAGTCGGGGGGAGGGGGTGGGAGGGGGGTCAGCCTTGCTAAGGGGGGGGGGGGGTCAGGCCGGACTGCTCTCGAGCTTTGGGGGGAGGGGGGGCCCTGAATTTTTTTAGGGGGGTCCAAAATTTTGGCTCTAGGGGGGGTGCACGCCTCTGTCCCCCCAAAACATCTATGCTCCGAGCCCATGTATGGATGGTCCCTGCCCACCTGTGGGTGATATGAAAACAACCTACCGCCTTCACTTGTTTCATGTTGATGTCTAATGTCCCCGAAAAGTCTTTTTGTGCTAATTAAATTTTAGAGAAACAATGAAATGAAGTAATATATTTTACGGCAGGAGGTGTCGACAATTTCGGGATTTTAGGACCTGTTCACCTATAGGTTTGGCGTCACCTCGACAATTCAAAGTTTCATTTAACTTCATTAACCCCCGGAAGCTCCTAAAACCCTGCTCACTACATGCGTTAAAAACTGTTTTGATATATATATATATATATATATATATATATATATATATATATATATATATATATATAAAACAGACCTGTGCACTGCCCCCCCCCGGGGTTTTATTGGGGGGGGGGCAATTCTAAAACGGGGGGCACAGGGGGGCAACTTTTTTGAAACGGGGGGGGGGGCAATAAAACGAGGGGACAAGCCGGGGGGAAAGAAAAAAAAGGAAAAAAAAAGAGGAAAAAAAAGAAGGGAAAAGGGAAAAAAGGGACAAAAAAAAGCAAAAACAAGGTACAAATAGGTCTAAAATGGCTTAAAATACAGGTATTGAAATAGGCTAAAAATTGCAAAAAATTAACGATGATGGCGTCATCATAGGTCAAAAATGGCGTCATAATTTTGGGGTACCTTTTTCATTTTTTGGCGGGGGGGGGGAAGCAATAAAACGGGGGGGGGCAAATCCTTCAATAAAGCGGGGGGCATTTACAGACCGTGCACAGGTCTGTATATGAGCATGGACCAAAAAGTACCCCGGGTAATTGGCCATTTGAAATCGAGGAAGGGGGTCCAGGGAGGGTCCGTATCCCCACCCCCTAGTTTTTTAGGGGGGAACGACCATATGTGAACACGGTCGGGGAAGCTAGGGGGGAGGGATGGTTACCCGGGGTAAATCGAATTTTGAATTCTAGGAGGGGGGTCCCAGGGGGGTCCGGACCCCCCTAGCTTTTTAGGGGGGGTCGACCCGGGGTGCGAAATTTTGAAATCTAGAGATGGGTCAGGTGGGGTCCGGTGTCCAAAGCAAAACAGTTTTAAACCATAATAACTTTAATAATTGTTCTTTTTATAGGATAATACTACATTTTATTGAATAAAAAGCTATATTCATGTATAAAAAGGGTGTAAAAGCATGAATATGTGATGAAAATTCACGTTTTTGGAAGAAAATTTAGTATAAAAAGGTACCTAAAATTTTCCCGAGGGGGGAGGGGGGGTCAGATTTCAAAATCTAGAGGGGGGTCAGGGGTAAAAAATTCGGAAATTTGGGGGGAGGGGGCCCCCTAGATTTTCGTCTAGGGGGGTCCCGAAATTTCGAGGCTATGGGGGGTGGACCCCACCCTGCCCCCCCTTTCTCATTTATGGGAACGACCCGGGGTAGGCCAGTTTGAAATCTAGAGGGGGGGTCAGGGAGAGGTCCGGTTTCCAAACAAAAGTTATTTTAAATTATTGATTCAAGTTTTTTTACGTTTAAAAAGAGTACAAAAGTATTGTTTTTCCCTACAAAAACTAGGAGAGGTCCGGTTTCCCAACAAATTTATTCTAAATCATCGATTAAAGTTTTTCTTACCTTTATAAAGAGTAAAAAAAGTACTGTTTTTCACTACAAAAACGTGTTTGTGACAGTAAATTTTGACCTAGTTTTATACCCGAATTTGGCTGGGAAGGGGGAGGGGAGATTGAGAATTCTAGAGGGGGGTAGAGTGTCAAAATAAAAAAAATTTTTGAAATGATTTTTTTTCTAGGAGGGGAGGGTCCGAAATTTCGAGGTTAGTGGCGGGGGAGAGTGGACCCCATTCTACCCCTCTCCCGCCCACTCCTCTATGCTCACACACATATATACATAGGTGTTTTTGGTCGGATCCGCTAGGGGGGGTCCACCCCGGGTGGAAGGCCAAAATTTTTTAGGGAGGGTCAAGGGGGGTCCGGACCCTCCTGGCTTTTTAGGGGGGTCGACCCCGGGTGCGAGATTTCAAATTTAGGGAGGGGGTCAGGGGGGTTCAATTTTTTAACAAAATTTTTTTAAATCAATAATTTAAGTGTTTTTGGGTCTAATATTGAATTTTATATACTAAAACAGCCTATTTAGACTTAAAAAGTGTATTTAAACACTGTTTTCAACTAAAAAACCGTGTTTATTAACAGTAAATAAAAAATGGTCGGGAGGGGGGTCAGCCTTACTAGGGGGGGGTCAGGCCGGACCGCTCTCGAGCTTTGGAGGGAAGGGGGCCCTGAATTTTTTCTAGAGGGGGTCCGAAATTTTGGCTTTAGGGGGAGGGAGGTGGACCCCTCTGTACCCCCCAAAACACCTATGATTATATAGGCATTTAAAACAAACGATTAGATCCAGATCTATTTTAATAAGACACGTACGTACCTAGCCCACAAAAACGAGTTTTAGAATAGAGTTATATTATTATTACAACCCCTTGCAACGTTATATTTTATTTTTAAAAAATGAAGAAAAATCAAGTTACACCCTTTTTAAATTCTTACGGGCACCCCACTGAGATTAAATAGTTGCCATAAGAAAAAGTACTTTTTAGCGGGAAATGCCAATAGTTTGTACAAAATTAAATGTACGTACGTGTATCTGTGTCCAAAACAAAACGGCCAATCTGTAAACCAATTTAAATGTCAGTATTATTTTAGAAAAGATTTTAATCAGTATAAAGATAAATATTCATCAGTACAGTACAGTATATATTAATAAATCTTTCACATAGGTAATTTTTCCTTTTTGTTAACAAGATATGTTTACTTGAAGATTATTCAGAGCGCATCATTCTTAACTGTTTTGAAAAAGACTTTTGTAATTTTTAGGAGGTTCGTGTCGTGGTTATCTAAAAAAACACTGGTACGCAAACATAGGTAAGCACGGTCCCGGCAGCTAGGGGGTGTTACCTGGGGTAAATCGAATTTTGAATTCTAGGAGGGGGTGGGTGTCCAAGGGCGGTCCGGACCCCCTAGCTTTTTAGGGGGGTCGACCGGGGGTGCAAAATGTTAAAATCTAGAGGGCAGGGACGTAACCAGGGTTTCATTTTGGGGGGAGCGGATTGTAGTACAAAAAAATTTCGGGGGGCACCCCAAAATTCGGGGGGGGGGGGGGCGGAGGCGCGGAGCCCCTCTTAATTTTTGAAAACGTTAAAAAAGCAGGGATAAACGTAGATAAAGCTGTATAATACACTGTTTTTGGCCTAATAACGTATTATCTAATGTTTTTAGCAGTAAAAACATGTTTTCTTAGTTAAAAATTACATTAGCACACATTATCAGAGCCTGGATTTTACAAAAAGGAATTTAGAGACCTTTCAGACCCCTTGGCTACACCCAAATTGTAAACCAAAGCACATGAGCAGTATCTCCACTCCATGCCTTTTAGAGTACCTACCTATATGAAAAATATCCGAGCCAATGCTATAGGCGGCTGGAAAATTCAGGAGGGGGGAGGTACATAAATCAACCAATGATTGTTTGTTTTGCTTTCTGTGTATTACTTATTACTTATAAAAAAATATTGCACTAACTTTGAAACAACATTAGTATTAGGCAAGAATTAGGAAAATTTTTTTAGTTTTTAGCCTATGAAAACCTTCAAATTTTACTATCTGGCGACCATTTTTTTGGGGGGGGGGGGGCCGCCCCCCCGTTTAACCATAATCCTTATTTTCTCCCTGTCTGTCCGACCGTTTCGTGGGAGGGGGCGGCTTCCCCCCCCTGGTTACGCCTCTGCTATGGGGGGGTCAAGTGGAGTCCGGTGTCGAAAGAAAAACAGTTTTAAACCATAATAACTTTAATAATTGTTCTTTTTATAGGATAATACACATTTTATTGAATAAAAAGCGATATTCTGGTATAAACAGAGTGTAAAAACATAATATGTGTTAAAAATTCACGTTTTTGGAAGAAAATTTAGTATAAAAAACATAAAATTTTCCTGAGGGGGAGGGCTGGGGGGGGGGGGGGGGGAGAAGAGAGGGGAGGGGGGGGCGCGTCCCCGGGGCAGAGGGGGGGGAAAGGAAAGGTAGAGGGGGGGGGAGGGCGGGCCAGGGAGGTGTTAGGGGGGGGGGGAGAGGAGGGGAAGCAAGGTGGGGGGGGGGGGGGGGGGGGGGGGGGGGGCGCCCCCCCCCCCCCTCCCTTTTTTATTAAGGGAAAGGAAAAAAAATTTTTTTGGGGAATAGCCGAAAAATTTTTTCCGGGAGGTGGTGCAAAGAAATATAATAGAAGCTGCCCCCTCCGGCCCTGCCAGTTGCCACCTATGGAAGGTTTGGTTTATATAAACCCCACACACCCTCTCGCTCTTTCTACTTGCCTCGAAATTTAGGACCCATTTAAGGTGGAACACCACAGTTAGATTTTGACGGCAGATTCTTACTAATTAATTTTTACTAAAGTAATTAGACCTGCTGATTCAATTTTTGACATTCATTTTTCTGTAAAAAATGTTATCCTCCACAATCATCAAATAACATCAATAAAATACATGTCAAAAATGCAAAACATTAATAAACATTATTACCAAAAATATTCTATTTTTAATTTTCATTTCAGCGCATCTTGAATAATAAAACACATTTTTAATCAAAAAGCTAAACATTTAAAAAAAAATTTTTTTTGACGTTAAAAATATGGCCCAGAGCGAAGACTTGATCCCAAGGACGCGAAGACCCAGGCCAGACGTACTAACCACTCGGCTACTGGGTCAGCTGAGAATTCTCACTTAAAAGCCACTTTTAAAGAAATGGTTCAAAATATAGTTTTTCGGCGTTAATTAAAAAACAATTGAACGAAAATAAAACAATTTGATTCTCTCAAATTTTAATGAAAGTTTGGAAATAGTTAGACACAAGTCTAATGAATACTTTGAATTGTATTTGATTAAAAAACTAATTCAGGATTTTTTTTATTTGATTTTTCTTTTAAAAACATTGATTTTTTTAATTTTCTTCAAATTTTGAATTACGTTTTACTCCAAACCACATCTAAAAGTTGCCCCCTATTTTTCTTTAACTTTCTATAAAATTGCGGAAAAAACTGAGTGAATCAAATTTTTTAAATGGCCAAAAACTGTTTTTTGAGCTTTAGATTCATTGAAATATATCTCAAAATAGAACAACTGGTAAACAATGAAATTATTACCGTTGGATACATCATAATCTGAGCTTTCGATCGCACTATACTTTTGTCGGACAAAAATTAATATCTAAGTTGATATCTAACTTTTAGTAAAATTCGTCATAACTGTGGTGTTCTACCTTAAGAAAAGAATCAGAGACGGATGGGGGGGGGGGGAAAAAAAAAAATTAATTTTCCTTAAAAAAAACATCTTTTTTCCTACCCCTGCCACCTACCATATTTATGTATGATATAAAAAAGAAAAATAAAAAAATAATAAAACGAGGCGCGGGGGCACACAAAAAACACAAAAAAAAAAATAAAAACGACCTTAAGGCTAGGATGAGAAGAGGAAAACACCCCCTCCTGATACCTCTGCTTGTAATTCATAAGCCCTTTACACCTGCAGTGCGCAGTAAGTGGAGCTGTTTATTTTAGCGAAGAGGTGGAGGGGAGAGATTTCGTAAAAAAGAGAAAAACAGACACTTTTGCGATGCCAAGCAGTTAAAGAAATGACAACTCTACTGTGTAGGTATATAAAAATTTCACGTAAAGTTTAATAAACATTTATAACACTATATTAAATGTATAAAAATTATTACTTTGGTAATTTATAGTTTTAAGTTTGAATATTTACTTTATTTCCGCAGTTTTTATAGTTTCGGGTTATTTTTTGTCAAAATTGGGGGAGTAATCACTTACATTTGGGTTCAGATGGAAGTAAATGTGACCTGCGCATTAGGTAGCTCCAATTTGTTTGCACACAATTCGTCCTGTCAAACATATGCTAAGCCAAGATTAAAATCCTTCACTTTTAGCGTAAATGTATAAATATAAAGTGGGTGATGTTTATTTTAAAATCTTAACAAAATTTATATCTGATGGTCATAAAAAATCGATATATTAACACTAATAAACAAAATAACACCAAATTACTACTTGATCTGGATACCGGTATATCCATCAGAAAATTACTTCAGGAAAATAATATACTTTTTCGTGAAACTTATATTCATTGATTGCTTAATATAATATGGTGCTTTAGAATATATTTATTCTTTTCTAGTATCACTAAACAAAACTGTGTTTAAAACTATGTCTATTCTAAGAAATTAAAGTAGTATATTTTTTATCTTCTCAATAATAAGAAGTTCACAATAAACGTTATAAATAAACGGAAATAAATTTTTTGTTGCTAATTCGAATTTCATTCGTAAAATATACACAATTTAGTTTAAAATAGGTAGGTAATTTATATAACCTTTATGTTTATACTAATATAAAATTAGAATATGGTTAAAGAAATATGGACCGGCGGTGGGGCTAAAAATATGATGGTTCCCTAGAAACTCGATAGAGCTTCGCTTCTCTAAGCGCTTGATCCTTACATTTATTATCAGTTAACTAATGTTTCTGATAACCGCAATATTTTTTACCTATTATTTTTTTGCGCAACCACAGATTTTTATGTTATCCTATATATGTTAAAACATAACGTGTAGTAGTGATTGGGCTCTAATTTTAAGTCCAAGTGGCTTATGTCAGCCATATGGCAGACCAGACCTGTGCACTACCCCCCCGGGGGTTAAAACGGGGGAGGGGGGCAATTCCAAAAAGGGGGAGGGGGCACGGGGGCAACTTTTTTGAAACGGAGGGGGCAATAAAACGGGGAGGGGGCAAGCATAGGTGAGCACGGTCGGGGAAGCTAGGGGGGTCGTTACCCGGGGTAAATCGAATTTTGAATTCTAGGACCGGGGGGTCCCAGGGGGGTCCGCATCCGCACCCCCTAGCTTTTTAGGGGGGGTCGACCCGGGGTGCGAAATTTTGAAATCTAGAGGGGGGTCAGGTGGGGTCCGGTGTCCAAAGCAAAACAGTTTTAAACTATAATAACTTTAATAATTGTTCTTTTTATAGGATAATAGTACATTTTATTGAATAAAAAGCCATATTCATGTATAAAAAGGGTGTAAAAGCATGAATATGTGATGAAAATTCACGTTTTTGGAAGAAAATTTAGTATAAAAAAGGTACCTAAAATTTTCCCGAGGGGGGAGGGGGGGTCAGATTTCAAAATCTAGAAGGGTGTCAGGGGTAAAAAATTTGGAAATTTAAGAGGAGGGGGCCCCCCTAGATTTTCGTCTAGGGGGGTCCCCAAATTTCGAGGCTAGGGGGGGTGGATCCTATCCTGCCGCTGCCCCCCCCCTTTCTCACCTATGGTAACCACCTTCCCTAGCTTCACGGACAGTTCTCACCTATGATTAAACTCATATAACAATCAAATCTTTTGTTGGCTTTGCCATGCAAATTAACAGGAAAATCTGCTAGTAACTAAAATTATTATTAATAAACATCAGATCTGTGCACTGCCCTCCCCAGGGTTTTATTTGGGGAGGAATTCCAAAACGGGGGGGAGGGGGACACGAGTGGCAACTTTTTTGAAACGGGGGGGGGCAATATAACGGAAGGGCAAGCAGGGGAGAAAGAAAAAAAGAGAAAAAAATAAAGGGAAAAGGGGAAAAAGGGGGGAAAAGCAAAAAGAAGGTAAAAATAAGTCTAAAATGGCTTCAAATACATTGAAATAAGCTAAAAACTGCAAAAATTTGCGATGATGGTGTCATTATAGGTCAAAAATGGCGTCAAAATTTTAGAGTACTTTTTAATTTTTTGGTGGAGGGGCAATAAAACGGGGGGGCGGACATTTCTAGACCGTGCACGCACAGGTCTGATAAACATAATTTTTATATATTTTATATTTTTCGGCTGCACCTCCCCCGCCCCCCCCAAAAAAAATCTATTTGTACGACAGAAATACTTTTAAAAATTTATTTTTTTAAATCTTAAATATTATTGCACTCTGCACTGCATGCACTCCAGTTTAAAAATTTTTAGTTTAAAAGCCAAGTAAACTTGTGGGTGGCGTTTAAGTGCCGCGTCAAAACACTTTGGAAGATCTCAAATAAAACACTTGATTCAGAATATTAAAAGCTATAATAAATAAACCAAAGCTATAAAAATTTTAGTTTCAATTTATGTATATATAATAAGTAAGTAAGTCTTAATAAATACGCGTTTCTGTACTTTTCCAAACGCGTATGGGCAAGATTAATAATAAATTTGCACTTCGTTTGTGATCTATGTTTGTCTTGTCTAGTAGATAAAAACGGTCACCCAAGCTAGGGAGGGGAGTCTCTTTACCATACATGGGCAAGTTGGTCCGGAGTGGGGGGGGGGGTTAAACCCCAAATTAGGGGGGGTTAAAATCCGAGAAACGCAAAATACCCATATCGTTTTTTTTCTGGAGTGCATTTTACCCATATCCTTTTTCGATTTTAAAGGAAAAATAGGTTAAGAGATTAATTTTAGGTCAGAACAGCCCCTTTTTATTGCATTTTTGAGCTTTTTATTGCTTAAAACATTCATTTTGACCCTTAAAACTTAAGTTTGGAGGCATTTAGAAGTCATTTTAAAGACTTTTTTTCTTCATTTTTACAAAATTGGGGGGGTTAACTTTTTCTCCCCCCCCCACTTCTGAGTGGGGGGGGTTAAACCCCACTTCTCAGAATTTGGGGGGGGTTAACCCCCCCGTGCCCATGTATGCTCTTTACCCCGGCTCACATTTAAAAATATAGGAGAGCGGCCCGACCTCCTTGGCTTTTTAGGAAGTCAGGTGGGGCGGAAAATTTCGAAACCGATAGGGGGGTCAGGTGCGGTCTAGTTCTAGTGTCCAAATACAAAACAAAATATTTTTAAACCACTAAAAGTGTTGTTCATTTTCATGTTTTGAGCAATACGTAACTGAACGAGTAGGGAC
>JASAMX010024642.1:0-13174 GCA_030248175.1 Microlaimidae sp. YZB2_3
ATTAAACCTACTTCATTAGGGACAATTCGCTCCTGGGACAATTCGCTCCCAGAAGTTTTTATAAACGCAAATCTTATCAAACCTACTTCATTAGGGACAATTCGCTCCCGGGACAATTCGCTCCCGGGACAATTCACTCCCGGGACAATTCGCTCCCAGAAGTTTTTATAAACGCAAATCTTATCAAACCTACTTCATTAGGGAAAATTCGCTCTCTGGAGAATTCGCTCCCTGCCCAATTAGCTACCGGCATTTTTATAAACTTGATTCTTTTAAAGTAATTCATTCAGATGAAATTAATGATTTTTTAGCTATTGTTTGTAAAACTTATGGAGTAATTTATACAATAATTTAATTACCATATAAACTAACCTATATTTTGTTAGACTCACTTAAAAATAAATGAGCATAACGGAGTGCTTAGTTTTTGTGTATTATATTGTAATTATAAAAACAATGTTTACTATATCCATTTAACAATTTTTTATATTTCATTACTTACTAACCGAAACAATTTCTTTAAAAGGCACATAAGCAACGTACTGGAATAACAAAAATAGTTATCGTTCGATTTTTAGACCAAATTTCGGGTCGATTGGAAAAATAAAAAACTTATCCAAAAAAAATAAAAAAAGGTGGCCGAAATTAAGTCAGCTACCCTATATTCCAAAAAATTTCCCTCAATAAAAAAATAATTTGTATGAAAATATAAACTAATTCTAGCAATAATCAAGAATTTATTTAAAAAACTTTGGCAGTAACAGTTTGTTGGTGCAAACGCAATTTGTTTTTTATGAAACCTGTTTCAAAATGTCGATTTTCTTATTTACGGATATATATAACTTTCAAAGAATTAAACTCCAAGTTCCAAAAAGGCTTAACTTTTTTGTTTTTAATTAATACAATATTTGTTTCAGCTTAACCTGAAGAAAACATATCAATAATAGATAATAATATCTTAATAAAAAGCAAAGCAAAAAACAAAATATCACACCATAACATATCACGCCATAATCTTTCACTCATTTTAAGATAAACTTTATGTGAAAATCTTGAAAACGTTTGTGAAAGTTAAAATTTTTTTAAATTTTGTGAATGAAGTTTTTATGTTTTACATGTTATATGAAATAAATCCTTCGAGTGCTTGAAAGTAGGTTTGCATTGATTTACATATTTGTTTTTTATTTTTGTTATAATTATTTTCTTTTTTATCAATTTTTTAAGGTTTTAATTCTTCGGTGCAGAAATAATATAAATAATTATAATTAATAAAGAAAATATTTATGTTTTGGAAATTTCCACCGTGTTATGTGTATGCATCAATTCGCCGCCAGGTTCATTGTCTGGTTCTGCAGCGCTGAGTTTTTTTTTATTTTTAATTCCAAAACATGCTTTAAATTATTTTATCCGCACTTTTAGGACTATTTTTTTTAAATTTAAAAAATGTTACAAATAAAATTTGACCAAATATCTTTTGGTACTGCTCTTTAATTATTTATGAAATTAGCACAAGAATAAGCTGAAATTCCGAGGGTTAGAACGGAGTTCTCAGACTCGTCAATATCTTTACTGTCTGAACTCTGAACATACGCCCAGGGAGAAATGAAATTGTCCCTGTTTCCTGCTCTATTCTCATAGCATTTTTCAAGTTTAGTTTTAATTAGCAATACAATGATGCTCTTAGATTTTTATATTTTTTGTGTTTAATATGTAATAATTAATAAAATTTAAAAAGACAGATAACCATAAATCAAAAACACGACAGTCAAAACCCTTCCATTTAAAAGAAAATTGTTCAGTGTTAAAAATACAGATAACCGTAAAAAAAATATGTAATATTCTGATAACACCACTAATGTTTGTTAACATCAGAATGAAATGAATTTATAGTTTGGTTTTTAAAATCACTTTAAGATTTGTGTTTATAAAAACTTCTAAGAGCGAATTGTCCCGGGAGCGAATTGTCCCTAATGAAGTAGGTTTGATAAGATTCGCGTTTATAAAAACTCCCGGGAGCGAATTGTCCCGGGAGCGAATTGTCCCTATTGAACTTGGTTTGATAAGATTTGCGTTTATAAAAACTCCCGGGAGCGAATTGTCCTGGGAGCGAATTGTCCCGGGAGCGAATTGTCCCGGAAGCGAATTGTACTGGGAGCGAATTGTCTGGGAGCGAATTGTCCCGGGAGCGAATTGTCCGGGAGCGAATTGTCCCGGGAGCGAATTGTCTGGGAGCGAATTGGCGGGAGCGAATTGTCCCCAATTCTTCATACATACACACAGATAGACAAACAAACAAACAAACGACTGAAAAAAGAGAAGCGAACGGAAACCAGCAAAAAGATAGGCTTTCTTGAATGACTTTTTTTTAGTTATGTTTTTCTTTCCCCTTATTTAGGATTTTAAATTGTCTTAAATATATTATAATAAATTATTTATTTTTTAGAATTAAAAACTTTTAAGATCTATGAATTTCATTTTGAAAAAAGTTGTTTTAGCGGCTTTTTTAAAACCGGAAATTCCAAATATTGTAAGCACCATTTATTTTTATACTATTAAAAAACAACAAAAAGATGATTAATTTTGATAGGAAATTAAATGACGTGAGAATTTTGCTTATTTTCTAAACGATATATGTTTAGATAAATTAGACTCGTACCTACTGTAAAAATATTGGCAACGCGCAATATTGCCATTTTAAAATAAAAAGGCGTAGAAATATCTTTTTTCTCTAAACCTATTTATTTATCTTACGTTATCCATGAGTTTACATTAACCGTTATATCCATAAGCTTTGTCTGCGTACATCAAATGCGAGCGTTGTGTGAGGTGGTTTTACGTTAAAAAATTGTGTTCAAAAAACCTTATTTATTTTTTAACACACAATATTTTGTCCTATTGCAAAAAACCTTGTGATATTTTATGGAGTGTGCTGTTCTAAATTTGTAATGTTACATAAACAATTACATTTTAAAGTTCTAAAGCACCTTTAATGATATTTTTGTGTTAAAACACAATTACCGTTGACCTTTAAAAAATTCTCAACCGTTTGAAAATATGCGCACAATATTAAAAATTTTAAAATTCATATGCAAAAAACGTTTAAGCTAAGCGTTTGGACGATTTATTTCAGTGATTAAAAGCTTCACTTAAAGAGTTTGATTCCCAAGAGAATCAAAACCCTCTCAATCCAAAATAGCGTGTCTGAACCGCTAAAAAACTCAGTTCTTTTCGTCTTAAGGTTTTAGCAGAAAAATATTTCCGTTTTATCCATGTATAGTCTTAGTTTTATGAAAATATGAAAAAGTTTTATAAAATTCAACACTTAAAAAGAAAACTAAAAAATTTAATTAGAATGCGTTTAATAATGAAATAGACATGTTTCGGATGTTTTTTGAGCAAAAATAAAAATAATTTTTTCTAATCATTTTTTTTAAAGTTGATAATCGGTGTGGACCATAATATTAAAAATGAAAGCGCGTAAAGCACGTAAAAGCACGTACATAAATTTATACGATATTTCTCTCATATTCGCAAAAAAATTTTAAACAAGTAATTTCGTCGGAAGTGTGTCTACAATGCAGTAGCTATACAGGGATATTCCAACAACAAAAATAAAACTTTGCTACATTTTAAATTTTATGTTTTTTATTCTTGTGCTTTTTTGAAAATATTATTATTATTATTATTATTTAAATAGGTCTTTAATCTTATTTTTGAAGCTTTTGTCCACGAAACGTACGATATATGTCTGTCATCACTGCACATTGATATCGTCCGAATGTCAATATTGTTTTATTTTGCTTATATTTTTTCGTTGGTGGATTTTTAATTTACCTCTAGCTTCTCAATTTATTGACAAGTAGTAAATTTGATTATAGGAAAAACAGAGAATATTAAACACTAAAAAGTCAAGTAGTAACATGAAGTGCTTTTTAATATACTTTTATTTTTATAAGAAAAAAAGTAAAAGTAAAAAAATAATCGTAATTAAAATTATTCGTAGTAAATCACTAAAGTTACAATTCTTTAAAACTCATTCTGCAAAAAGTAATATCTTGGTTTTCATTATAAAAGCAAAGCTAAAAAACGTTTTTCAGGATATATTTTTTAGTTGAAAAAGAAAACAAAATAATATGTCTTTAAGGCTAAAAAATTCTTTGAGCACTGGTTTGTTTTAAAGTCTTTATCTCTCTGGCGTCGCTCTACACTATTGCAAAATTGTTGTTTTTTAAATGCCCACGCGTACATTGTCCGGCAGAAATAGTTTGGTGCAGTCAGGAGTTTTTCGTCATATTGAGTTGGTTCCAGTGGTAAAAAAATAGCAGTGCTGCGCTGCTGCAGTGCTCTGCGGCAGTGCTGTAGTAATAAACTTGGCTCTTAAAAACTAGATCATAAATAGTTATTAAACCGAAATTTAGGTTTTAAATTTTGATTCGTATATTTTCAAATATAGATTTTAAACCAGCCATAAGTTTTTGTTATTTTTTGTTAAGGTCTTATTCAAATGTCCTTAACAATCCTACAACAATTTGTTTTTTTTTTAATTTTGCAGCAAAATTCTCTTTGTTTATTTACTCGGAATACCAATTTCAAATTATTTCACTTAAACAAATATATTTCTCCTTTCCGCTATCATTTGTAATCTAAGGCCAGATTAGTTATAAAGCCGTTTCTATATTGAACTTGCGAAAACGTTTTGTAAACTGATAAAAGTGTGTTTGTTATATTTCAATATACTAAAGTTTTATTTACTAAAATATGGGCTTTTATTTTTATCAGCTTTATAAATATTTTAAATAATGAAAAAAAATTAATAAAATATGATACAATGTTACTAAAGAAACCACAATAACAATTTTTTTTATAAAATATCGTCTTTCTTTTTAAGTTAAAGCATTATTTGATGTATTTTTTATAAAATAAAATAAAAATTAAATACAAAAAGCTCCAATGATAAATCTAAGTAAAAATGGGAGGCGATCAAGTGTTTTAGCAGTGAAATCAAAATATGACACAAAGTCTGTTGAAAAAATTATCGGGTCTGGTGTTGTAGATAGTAAAAACCAAGAAAGAAAAATACATAGAAATGCAGCCCTATTCTCAGGTCAGAAAAGTTTTATTACATTTTAAGGATTTTTTTATAAACTATTTTTTCATTTGTCATACTTTATTTCTATTTTTTTCTGTTCGTAATGTATTTCGAGCCTGTGCTATATGTATTATCAAAGAAGTATAACATAATAAAAAAGGAAAAATATGTGACTTCATATATTTCTCAGACACATTGAATGCTCTAAATGCGCTAATAAGGGCCCTTATTAGGACCATGGTGTGCTAATAAGGATACGCCCTAATAAGAGCGCGCTCTTATTAGGGCGCGCCCTAATAAAAGCTATTAGACGTCCTAATAAGGGCCCCCTTTTAGAAACAGGACCCTAATTAGCACATCCGAGTGCCCTAATAAAAGCGCGCTCTTATTAGGGCGCACCCTAATAAGAACAGTCAATGTGTCTGAGAAATATATGAAGTCAAATATTTTTCATTTATTATAATGTTATATATTTTTGCTATTATATTACTTATTTTACTACTTACATATGCATGCACGTCTGCTTCTAGTTATTGCTTTGTCTCCGAACACACCCAATTAATAAAAAACATGATTGTGAAGTAATATAGAAACTAATAAAAAACATACGGTTTTAATTAAAAAGTGTACGCACAGAATAACCAAGAAAAAAATACATATATACGCTGCGTGTTTTTTAATGCCAAGTTTGAAGAAAATAGCTAAAAGTTTTCCTAAAAGCGATTGGTTTTAAATGATTAGCAAGAGTTTTTGCAAAACCAATACAATATTTTAATCAAAAGTTTTAAAAACCAATTTTGTAAAATTTCTTTTCAGCCACGAAATCAATAAAAAAACTTACGCATTTTTTACTTGTAGCATAAATACTTTAGTCTTTTCTCTTTTATTCTCCACTCACATTTTTGTTAAAGCAATGCTCGCTCGTATAGGAAATAATTTTATAGTATACATCATTTATTGAAATTCGTTGAATAGGAGTTATCAAATTTTTGCCGGTTTATACGCGGAAATCATTGCTTGCAGTAGAATTATACTCATAATAGTAATTATAATTATATAATTATAATGGCAATACAGTATTTGCATTCATTGTGATGTAAAACGCAGCAAAATAGTTTTATAAATTTTTTAAACAGTGTTTTATTTACAAATTATTGTTTTTAGAAGTATATTTAATAGTAATAAAATATACACCATGCGGACAAAATATGGGTTTAAAAACGTTACCGCCAGCATTGGCATTGTGTAAAATTAAATATATATAATAGCGCATAATATTTGTCTGTAAGTTTTTTTTTATACAGACTCCCTAAATATTTTTATGTCTACCAGATCAATAGCTCCAAGAGCTCATTAAAGAATTTTTAGCATAACGGATAACAAAAATAACTGGCCGATTGCGTTATGATTATTTTGAATTTCGTAAGTTTCACCTCCAGGAATAAAGCGCTTATGTTGTTTGAAGGCTGAAGCTGCTTGTTTTCTGTATTCGGAACACCAAATTTTAAATGATAAAAGCTGCGCCAATAATTTTGTCTTGTTCATATGTAAATAAAATTTTTAACATATGGTATCATAAACTATAATTGTATGATAATATAATTTAGGAGACAAAAATTTTAGAGCCACGTTTACGAAATTAATTTTATAAACTTATTAACATGAAATTTGGTATATATATATGTAATCGATGATGGAATATCGATTGGTGATATTATTTTTGCTGTGGCGTAAAACGCCGCCACATACCTAATGCGCCGCCGCACAAAAAAATCAGCTGTAACTTTAGAATAAATAGACTAATCAACATAAAATTTCATAGACATATGTAATCAATAATGGGCTATCGATTGGTGATATTTAATGCTGATGCGGCGCAAAGCGCTGCGGCGTAAAGCAACGCCGCTTGAAAACAACAGGAATAACTTTTGACTAAATAGACTTAGCAACATGAAGTTTGTTATGAAGAATTACGACAGAAATTCAAATGTACAGAAAGGTCTCGAAGAGAATTTTGTAAAATGATATTAGTAAAAAGAAGAAGAATAAAACCGAACATTAAAAAAATACCCGAAAAATTCTTACAAAAAACAATTTTTGAACAAAAAATATGAAAGATAAATTATCATAGAAAAATTGAATACAACATTGAGTAAACTGACTAATAATTTATTGATTTATTAATAAAACGTACAAGTCTGTCCTCTCATATTAACTCCTACATTTTACCGTTAAAAATTAAAAAAAAGGTTTAGTTTTAAATTAAAAAATTATTTTTACTCAATGTTGTATTCAATTTTTCTATGATTTATCTTTCATATTTTGTTCAAAAATTGTTTTTGTAAGAATTTTTCAGTATTTTTAATGTTCGGTTTATTCTTTCTTCTTTTTACTAATATCATTTTACGAAATTCTCTTCGAGACCTTTCTGTACTTGGATTTCCTGTCGTAATTATCTTTCATAACAAACTTCATGTTGCTAAGTCTATTTTAGTCAAAAGTTGCCTATTATTCAAGCGGCATTACTTTACGCCGCAGCTTTGCGCCAAAATGATAAAATATTACCAATCGATAGCATATAAATTCCTATCTCTATCAAATTTCATGTAAATTGTCTAAAGTTTGGATTTTTCCACGCGACAGTTTGTTACATTTGTGGCGGCGCTTTACGCCACACAAAAAATAGTGTCACAATCCACCCATCATAATTACATATATATATACCAAATTTCATGTTGAAAAGTTTGTAAAATTAATTTTAATTAAACGCACTTTCTTTAAATTTTTTGTCTCCTAAATTATATTATCATACAATTATAGTTTATGATACCATATGTTAAAAATTTTATTTTACATATGAACAAGACAAATTTATTGGGCAAGCTTTTATCATTTTAAAATTTGGTGTTGCAAATACAAAAAACAAGCAGCTTCAGCCTTCCCCCAACATCAGCGTTTCACCCCTGGATTTTATATTTTTTTTTTTTTTTTTTTTTTTTTTTTTTTTTTTTTTTTATATTTTATACCCGTTATGCTTTTTTTGCTTTAATGAGCTCTTGGAGTTATTGATTAAATAAACATAAAACTAATAAAAGGGTCTTTTGCTATAAAGAGAACTTACAGACAAATATTATGCGCTATTATATATATTAATTTTACACACCATTAATGCTGGCGGCAACACTTTTTAAACCCCATATTTTGTCCGTTTCATGGTGTATATTTTATTACTATTAAATATCTTCTAAAAACAATAATTTGTAGAATAAAACACTGTTTAAAAAAATTTATAAAACTATTTTGCTGCGTTTTACATCACAATGAATGATGGTGCTGTTATATCATTATAATTATATAATTATAATTAAAAATATGGGTCAAATTCTACTGCAAGCAATGATTTCCGCGTATAAACCGGCAAAAATTTGATAACTCCTCAAACAAATTTCAAAATAAATGATGTATACTATAAAATTATTTTTCTATACGACGAGCATTGCTTAAATATAAATGAAGAATAAAAAAGAAAAAATTCAATTATTTTATGCTACAAGTTTTTAATTTTTTAGTTTTTTTATTGATTTCGTGGCTGAAAAGAAAATTTACAAAATTGGTTTTTAAAAATTTTTGATTAAAATATTGTATTGGTTTTGCAAAAACTCTTGCTAATCCGTTAAAACCAATCGCTTTTCAGCAAAACTTTTAGCTATTTTCTTCAAACTTGGCATTAAAAAACACGCAGCGTATATATGTATTTTTTTTCTTGGTTATTTCTGTGCGTACACTTTTTAATTAAAACCGTATGTTTTTTATTAGTTTTTTTTCTATATTACTTCACAATGAGGTGTTTTATTAATTGGGTGTGCTCAAAAGCGAAGCAAATAACTAGAAGCAGAAACACATGCTTATGGTTATAAGTAGTAAGAAAATGCATAATATAATAGCAAAAATATATAACATTATAATAAATGAAAAATATTTGACTTCATATATTTCTCAGACACATCCGACTGTTCTTATTAGGGTGCGCCCTAATAAGAGACCACGCTTTGGGGGGGGCACTAGAATGTGCTAATTAGGGTCCCTGTTTCATAAAGGGGGCCCTTATTCAGAAACATTCTGATGGCTTTTATTTGGGCGCGCCCTAATAAGAGCGCGCTCTGATTAAGACACATGCTTAAAAAAAAAACATGGTATTAATAAGGGGCCCTTATTAGCGCATTTAAAAAAATAAATGTGTCTGGGGAATATATGAAAAAAAGTATTTTTCCTTTTTTTTATGTTATACTTCTTTGATAATACATTTATGGCGCCGGCTCAAAAAACATAACAAACAAAAAAAAATAGAAATAAAGTATGACAAATGAAAAAATAGTTTATAAAAAAAATCCTTAAAATGTAATAAAACTTTTCTGAGCATACAATAAAGCTGCGTTATTATGTATTTTTTTCTTCTTGGTTTTCACTATCTACAACGCCGGACCCAAAGTGATTTTTTCAACAGACTTTGTGTCATATTTTAAAATAACGTCTAAAACAGTTGATCACCTCCGCTTTTTTACTTAGATTACTCGTTGGAGCTTTTTGTATTTAATTTTTATTTTTATTTTATAAAAAATACGTGCAAATAATGCTTTAACTTAAAAAGAAAGACGATATTTTATAAAAAAATATATTATTGTGGTTTCTTTAAGTAACATTGTATAATATTTTGTCACAATTTTTTTTGATTATTTAAAATATTTTTAAAGCTTTTCAAACTGAAAGCCAGTATTTTTCAGTCAAAATAAAACTTTAGTATATTGAAATATAACAAACACACTTTTTTATCAGTTTTCAAAACTATTTCTCAAGTTCAATATAGAAACGGCTTTATAACTAATCTGGCCTTAGATTTCAAATGATAGCGGAAAGGAGAAATATATTTGTTTCAGTGAAATAATTTGTAATTCATTATTCCGAGTAAATAAACAAAAAGAATTTTGCTGCAAAATTAAAAAAAAAACAATTTATTTTAGGATTGTTAAGGACATTTGAATCAAAAAAAAAAAACCAATAACATTTAAAAATGCGCTGGTTTAAAAATCTATATTTGAAAATATACGAATCAAAAAATTTCAAACTTAAATTTAAGTTTAATAACTATTTATAAAATCTAGTTTTAAAGAGCCAATTTTATTACTACAGCACTGCCGCAGAGCACTGCAGCAGCGCAGCACTGTTATTTTTTTCCCGGCTGGAACCAACTCAATATGACGAAAAACTAATGACTGCACCAAACAAAACCTGCCGGACAATGTACGCGTGGGCATTTAAAAAAACATCAATTTTGCAATAAAAAAGAGCGACGCCAAAGAGGGTTGAAGACTTTAAAACAAACCAGTGCTCAAAGATTAAATTAGCCTTAAAGACATATTATTTGGTTTTTTTATTTTTCGAGTAAAAATATTTATCCTGAAAAACGTTTTTTAGCTTTGCTTTTATAATGAAAACCAAAATTTTATTTCTTGCACAATCAGTTTTTTTAAATTGTAACTTTAGTGATTTACTACAAATAATTTTAATTACGATTATTTTTTACTTTTACTTTTTTTCTTATAAAAAATAAAAGTATATTAAAAAGCACTTCATGTTACTACTTGACTTTAGTGTTTAATATTCTCTGTTTTTCCTATAATCAAATTTACTACTTGTCAAATAAATTGAGAAGCTAGAGGTAAATTAAAAATCCACCAACGAAAAAATATAAGCAAAATAAAACAATATCGACATTCGGACGATATCAATGTGCAGTGATGACAGACATATATCGTACGTTTCAGTGCCCAGAAGCTTAGAAATATAAGATTAAAGACCTATTTAAATAATAATAATAATAATAATAATATTTAAAAAAAGCACAAGAATAAAAAACATAAAATTTAAAATGTAGCTAAGTTTTATTTTTGTTGTTGGAATATCTCTGTATAGCTACTGCATTGTAAGACACACTTACAACGAAATTACTTTGCTTAAAATTTTTTTATTTTCAAATATGAGAGAAATATCGTATAAATTTATGTACGTGCTTTTACGTGCTTTACGCGCTTTCATTTTTAATATTATGGTCCACACCGATTATCAACTTTAAAAAAAATGATTAGAAAAAATTATTTTATTTTTATCAAAAAACATCCGAAACATTATCTTCATTTATTAAACGCATTCTAATTAAATTTTTTAGTTTTTCTTTAAGTGTTGAATTTTATAAAACTTTTTCATATTTTCATAAAACTAAGACTATACATGGATAAAACGGAAATATTTTTCTGCTAAAACCTTAAGACGAAAAGAACTGAGTTTTTTAGCGGTTCAGACACCCAATTTTGGATTGAGAGGGTTTTGATTCTCTTGGGAATCAAACTCTTTAAGTGAAGCTTTTAATCACTGAAATAAATCGTCCAAACGCTTAGCTTAAACGTTTTTTTGCATATGAATTTTAAAATTTTTAATATTGTGCGCATATTTTCAAGCGGTTGAGAATTTTTTAAAGGTCAACGGTAATTGTGTTTTAACACAAAAATATCATAAAGGTGCTTTAGAACTTTAAAATGTAATTGTTTATGTAACATTACAAACTTAGAACAGGACACTCCATAAAATATCACCAGGTTTTTTGCAATAGGACAAAATATTGTGTGTTAAAAAATAAATACGGTTTTTTGAACACAATTTTTTAACGTAAAAACACCTCACACAACGCTCGCATTTGATGTACGCAGACTAAGCTTATGGATATAACGGTTAATGTAAACTCATGGATAACGTAAGATAAATAAATAGGTTTAGAGAAAAAAGATATTTCTACGCCTTTTTATTTTAAAATTGCAAGCAATATTAGAGGCGCGTTGCCAATATTTTTACAGTAGGTACGAGTCTAATTTATCTAAACATATATCGTTTAGAAAATAAGCAAAATTCTCACGTCATTTAATTTCCTATCAAAATTAAGTATAACAATAAATGGTGCTTACAATATTTGGAATTTCCGGTTTTAAAAAAGCCGCTAAAACAACTTTTTTCAAAATGAAATTCATAGATCTTAAAAGTTTTTAATTCTAAAAAATAAATAATTTATTATAATATATTTAAGACAATTTAAAATCCTAAATAAGGGGAAAGAAAAACATAACTAAAAAAAAGTCATTCAAGAAAGCCTATCTTTTTGCTGGTTTCCATTCACTCTCTTTTCAGTCGTTTGTTTGTTTGTTTGTGTATGAATTGCGGAGCAATTCGCTCCCGCCAATTCGCTCCCAGACAATTCGCTCCCGGGACAATTCGCTCCCGAACAATCATCCAGACAATTGGCTCCCAGACAATTCGCTCCCGGTACAATTCGCTCCGGGACAATTCGCTCCCGGTACAATTCGCTCCCAGGACAATTCGCTCTCGGTTTTCTAAAACGCAAATCTTATCAAACCAAGTTCATTAGGGACAATTCGCTCAGAAGCGGTGGCTTCCCGGGAGTTTTTATAAACGCGAATCTTATCAAACCTACTTCATTCAGGGACAATTCGCTCCCGGGACAATTGGCTATTTGAAGTTTTTATCAACACAAATCTTAAAGTGATTTTAAAAACCAAACTATAAATTCATTTCATTCTGATGTAAACAAACATTCGTGGTGTTATCAGAATATTACATATTTTTTTATTTACAGTTATCTGTATTTTCAACACTGAACAATTTTCTTTTAAATGGAAAGGTTTTGACTGTCGTGTTTTTTATTTATGGTTATCTGTCTTTTTAAATTTTATTAATTATTACATATTAAACACAAAAAATATAAAAATCTAAGAGCATCATTGTGTTGCTAATTAAAACTAAACTTGAAAAATGCTATGAGAATAGAGCAGGAAACAGGGACAATTTCATTTCTCCCTGGGCGTATGTTCAGAGTTCAGACAGTAAAGATATTGACGAGTCTGAGAACTCCGTTCTAACCCTCGGAGTTTCAGCTTATTCTTGTGCTAATTTCATAAATAATTAAAGAGCAGTACCAAAAGATATTTGGTCAAATTTTATTTGTAACATTTTTTAAATTTA